>BQNB010125975.1:0-19675 GCA_026074375.1 Tanacetum coccineum
TCATAGTGTAATAATTGTACAAACACAATTTATGAAAATGGTATTGTTATGATCTTGGGTCACGTTATTATATACCCGTTATTTGTAATAATTGCAACGAATACAATTATTATAGTAACTGTGTATTATTGCATTATCGTCTTGTTTGGTCTGTTTGGTCTGATTGGTCTTGTTCCTTGTCTAAGCACATTGCACTAACACATTATCATCAAAAGCCAATTTAATGACTTGAAGTCAAATTTAACGACTTGTAGGATTTATTACACTAACATTAATATCCAAAGTCAATTTAACGACTTGAAGTCAAATTTAACGACTTGTAGGATTTATGAAACTAACACATTAATATCCAAAGTCAATTTAACGACTTGAAGTCAAATTTAACGACTTGTAGGATTTGTAATATTAACACATTAATATCCAAAGTCAATTTAACGACTTGAAGTCAAATTTAACGACTTGTAGGATAGATAACTTAGACAGCAATTGTAATGATATGTCAGGATAGCATGTAATTTGGAAAACACTTGTATTCGTAATTTATAGCAGGTATCCCCCTCACGGGTTTATGAAAAGATTGAAATGCGAGACTATGAACTCACTAAGTCTTTGAAAAGTAATCACATTGTTATAAGATAAACGAGTATGTAAAAGAGTTTGTAACAAGCATGTATCCCCCTCGCGGGTTTATAAAACATGTAAATAAGTAAAGGCGAGGTTATGAACTTCACCTGATAGGTAGATGTAATAAATATTCCAAAATGAAAGCTGACGACCTTATCACAATCTTAACAGGGAATGTTGATATAGCAAAATGATAGTAAACAGCCACGTCACGCAACCTGAGTAAATATGTTGAGTCTTAGGAAGATTGTACTCTAGAACTTTAGTTTTAAGAGTTATGAGTTTGATTGAAGAGTTTGGAATTATTGTATCACCGTTCAGGCCATCATAATTCAGAAGTCATTCAGTAAACGTTTGAGGAGCTAGGGCACTTTAAATCGTAAACCCAACAACTCAGTCAGAACGTAATACCAAGATGAAACCTCTTAATATGAAGCTCCCTAGTATTATGATACGATATAATCGGTTTTAAGTGTTTTGATTAATATCTGGAAATGTTAAGCACGAGAAGCGTTAATTAAAGTTATGTCTTGTAAGGTTTTAAACATGATTTTATACTTTTTCAAAATGTTACATTTTAGACCCTGGGGTTTGGAAAATTGCAAGTAGACCCCTGGGGTTTGCATTTTTACGACTTTGGTCCTTCAACTTTGAAAGATATACCAAGTAAACCTTGGACTTTGAAAAGTGACATAATAGACCCCTATAGTTATAACTTTGATAAAATGACATTTTTAGTCCTTTTAGTTATAAGTTTATGAAAGTTACGATATATACCCCTTGCATGGATTATAATTACAAAACATGTCCAAATTGCCATGCAAGCTTCTTTTAACATTTCAATAGACATTTATAAGTTATAATAAACTAAAATATGAAGATTTAACGCAACACAAGTTTAAAATAACGATTCGTTAAGCTAGGAAGCAAAACGGGTCAAATTAGGGTTTCAAAACGTAAACGCGCGGGTTTTAAGTTCAAATTCCTTCATTAATCAATAAAGTGGTTATTTTAACATTAGTTAAGCATGCTAGGATATATTATAACAATATTTAATCATTATAACATTTAGTTTTAAGAAAAACGCGAAATTAGGGTTTCGGGTGTACGGTTTTGGATCAAAATGGAAAATGAGCATGAATTGAGTTATGAAACTTTAACAAGAGTATATTTAGGATCATATGAACATTATAAGGGGTATAGCAGTAGTAGAACATCAAAAACCAAGGTTTGAGCTTCAAGGAGCAAAAATAGTGGAAATGGGTCGTTTCGGGTAGTATTTCCACTCGTACGCCTTGTATCTTTACTCCGGGGCTTCAATTATTCAAGGCTTCACTTCTTGAACTTCTTCATTAAATAAGTTATTATTATTTTGTAATATGATCCCTGAGGATCATATGGGTGCAAAGGATTGTTGCCTTATGGGTTTGAGAAAGAAGAGATGTGGTGCAAATTGGAATGAAGGCATAAGGTCCCTATTTATACCCATCTTGTAGGTATAATAAGTAAGCAAGCCTGAGATCTGGTCTTAACACATAGAGGTCTATGGTAATGAATGTGTAGAAGCTAGGAAATCAAAGTGGAGGTCTAATGAAGTAGCTTATGATGATGTGTTTTGTGTTTGGTGTTGCCCGTCGGCGAAAGGACAAATGATAGGCCGTGTGCTCTTAATTTTGACCAAGGATTGGTCTAAGTAGGTGCATAATCTTCTTGAAGGTTTCTAGAAGAGTTATTAGGTGGTCATTTGCACATGGTAGTAATTTAGAGGGTTAAAATGGTCATAAGAACAAACCAGGGTCTATTTTGGGTTCGACGGTTTCTTCAAAGTTTTAACATGGTACATTGAAGTTATAAATGATTAGAAATTGATGAAAGCTAAGGTTGTTAATGGTCTAGTTTAAAGTAATTAGCAAGATTATGAATTGTTTGGGTTAAAAACGGATTTAGAATTGAGAATGGGAGTACGACGGGTTCAAATAGCGTTTAGGGTTTTCTTGACTTTCTTGGTTTATATTTTGCATACTCTTGATTAGGAATGATGGAATACAGATCCTAGAGCTTAAATAAAGTATTATCAATGAAGTTTGATCGTTGGTTTTAGTTAAAATGGGTTGAAATTGAAAGAATAAGCCGTAGCTTGGAATTAGGGTTCATATAAGGCTTTTAGGGTTTTCTAGCTTTGTAATTCTCGTACATTGTTGAAGCAAGGATGGTTAATGATGGATAAAGGTTTGTAAACTCATTTTATGGGTTTACAATGACTCTTGGTTGCTTACTTGAGAATGAAGTGGTTAGAAACGAGAAAACGGGTCAAAGTTACATTTAGTGCACAATTAGGGTTTCTTGGATTCGTTTCTTGTATAATTGAAGTAGAATGATGAAATGATGATGGAATGATGATTGAACATGATTGATAATGTTGTAAATTAAGTTATTACAACTTATTTGGGTATTGGTTTAGGTTTATAATGGATAAAAACCAAGAAACGGGTCATGGTTTAGTATTTTGCTCGGGTTAGGGTTTCTGACTTTTGAATTAGGGTTTTAAGAGTAAAAATGTGTATGAAAGAATATGAATAGAATAATTAGGGTTTACACATTGTATATTGAGTGTAGTAGCTTGTACAAAAGTGATGGTGAAGAAATTAGAATGAAAACGGAGGTAAAACAGCTATTTTAGAGATCATGCTTAATGACTTGTACATTGAGCTTTTAGAGACTTGTACTTTGACTTGAAGAGATTTTATATTTCAAATGAGATGTTATATTGCTTGTACATATGCTTTAGTAGCTTGTGAATTCACTTTAGATGTTAATCCTTCATGGAATTAGGGTTTAGAGGCATCCGATAACGGTTTAAAGCCTGTTTAGATATAACGTTAGGAATAGTACATTATAGGAATAATGTACTTTGTAATAAGGATATGATGATATTGACTTGACATATTGTGATGTTTGCTTGACATATATGAAGACAGAATGGCCATAGATAGGTTGCGTGAGCTTGTCTACTTTAGTTATGCAAGTTACATGACATACTGAGATATTGACAATGCAAGTAATGTAATAAAGCGAAAAATTTCCCCGTACAATTGTGATAATAGTAAAATAGGTTTTGCATTTGATGAAAATTCTTGGGTTGTTATAGTCTCCACCCCTTACAAAAATCTCGTCCCGAGATTTAATTGAAAGTTATAGTGGTATTGTTTAGAGATAGGTACTGGGTATGAATTTAGGTTAATCAAGGTCACAAGTTCACGTGTGTGATGCATTTATAATTATGTTGCGCACCATAATTATAATTACCTCCTTTCACACGTCTACTTATTTTCAAGATATCCCATGGGAAAAATGGTAACTTGGCACAAGGTCATCTAATTAGATTAATTATTATGCGTTTGGCTACACCAAGCCATGGGTTATACCAACAGGAGCCGTCACCCCCCTAATAGATCTGTTCACAATATTGCGTTCACTCGCAATTGCAAGTAATTATTGATTTTATGCTATGTAAAGAATGGGCACTGGAAGCTACCTTAGGCAATAATGATATCCTGGGTAGCATTACATTTAGAAAACACTTGCATTCATGGTTTATATTAGGTATTCACAGGTTTATAAAGTATTCAAAGATTGAAATGTGGAGTTATGAATTCATTAGGTCTTTGAAAAGTTAAATTCATTTGTTATACAGTATATAAAAGATTTGTAACAGCATGTATCCCCTAGCGGGGTTTATAAAACATGGTAAATAAAGTAAAGGCAAAGAGTTATGAAACGTCACAATAATCGTTTTTAAGTACTTGTATATTTTAAAGCTCAATTGAGCATTGTATCCCCCCTCGCTCGGATGTTTATATAAACATTCATAAGATTGAAAATGAGAGGCTATGAATCTCACCTGGTTTATGTTGATGTAACTAAAATATCTGAAATGAAAGCTTGACGCCTTATCACAATCTTAACCGGGGAAAATGTTGATTAGTTAAAATGATAGTAAATAGCCATGTCACACAACCATGAGTGAATATGTCAAAGTCTTAGGAAACGATTGTATTTAGAATTTGTAATTTACAGAGTTTGAGTTTGATTGAAGAGTTTGGAATTATTGTATCAATGTTGGGCCATCATAATTCAGAAGTCATTCAGTAAACGTTTTTGGAGGGAGCTAGGGCACTTTAAATCGTAAACCACACAACTCATGTCAGAATGTAAAACAAGATGAAACTCCTTAATATGAAGCTCCCTAGGTATTGTGGAACGATTATAAATCGGTTTAAGGTTTAAATCAATATTCTGGAAATATTAAGCACGAGCTAGCGTTAATTAAAGTTATGTCTTGTAATGTTTTGGATATGATTTTATACTTTTTCAAAATGTTACATTTTAGACCCTGGGTTTGGAAAATTGCAAATAAGCCCTTAGAGTTTGCATTTTTACGACTTTGGTCCTTCAACTTTAAAAGATATACCAAGTAAACCTTTCACTTTGAAAAGTGACATAATAGACCCCTATAGTTATAACTTTGATAAAATGACATATTCAGTCCTTCTAGTTATTAATTTCAGAAAGTTACGGTATATACCCCTTGCATGGATTATAATTACAAAACATGTCCAAATTGCCATGCAAGCTTATTTTAACATTTCAATAGACATTTATAAATTATAATAAACTAAAATATGAAGTTTTAACGTAACACAAGTTTAAAATAACGATTCGTTAAGCTAGGAAGCAAAACAGGTCGAATTAGGGTTTCAAAACATAAATGCGTAGGTTTTAAGTTCAAATTCCTTCATTAATCAATAATGTAGTTATTATTTAAGCATGCTAGGATAAGCGTTATAACAATATTTAATCATGATAACATTTATTTTTAAGAAAAACGCGAAATTAGGGTTTCGGGTGTACGGTTTTGGATCAAAATGGAAAATGAGCATGAATTGAGTTATGAAACTTTAACAAGAGTATATTTAGGATCATATGAACATTATAAGGGTGTGCTGTAGCAGATAGTAGAACATTAATATCTAGAACCTGGGTTTGAGCTTCAATGATCAAAAATGGTGGAAATGGGTCGTTTCGGGTAGTATTTTCACTCGTACGCCTTGTATCTTGTTCTCGGGGCTTCAAATCTTCAAAGCTTTGCTTGCTTGATCTTCTTAGATGATCCTAGGATCATAAGGAGCAGAGAAAGGTTGCTCACTTGGGTTATAGAAAGAAGAAGTGGGGGATGAGAATGAATGAAGTATGGAAGCCTCTATTTATAGTCAAATGAAGCATAGATGACTAAGGAACCTTTGGTTCTGTTCTTGGACACATGGAACATCTAGAGGGTGATGTGGGAAGTCTATATGATGAGTTTCTAAGGCTAAAAGCTAGCCTTGATGTGTTGTTTGTCCCTTGCTATGCCGCGGCTGAAATGAGTCATCAAGGGGGTCATGTGGCTTCAATTTGGACCAAAGGAAAGCTAAAGCAGGTGGGTAAGCTGCTTAGGAGGGTCAAGGAGCTGGTCATGGAGGTGCTTGCACATGGGTTGGGTTTTAAATGGGTTTAAACAAGTAAAAACCACCCGCGGGTTTGATTTGGAGTTCTAGGGCTCGTATTCAAGTTTTTGGCCATTATTTCGAATGCATTGATTAAGTAATGTTTAAAACATGTTCTCATGGTTTGTAATAAGAAGTATTAACAAAAGTTAGCAAGTGGTTTGGGTTAAAACGGGTTAAAAATGAAGAAATGAGGTCACGGGTTTGATTAGGGCACGTTTAGGGTTTTCTTGACTTTCTTGGTTTATATTTTGCATACTCTTGATTAGGAATGATGGAATATAGATCCTAGAGCTTAAATAAAGTATTATAAATGAAGTTTGATCATTGGTTTTAGTTAAAATGGGTTGAAATTGAAAGAATAAGCCGTAGCTTGGAATTAGGGTTCATATTAGGCTTTTAGGGTTTTCTAGCTTTGTAATTCATCTAAGTAGTTCAAAATATCTTCGACTTGTTTATCTTATCTAAACATTTTCCTATTTCAAATACTTGAGGTGGGGTAGGAGTATAAACTTAGCATAAAATGCTTGTACGTTCTTCAAACAAGGATTATTGTAGAAAGATGAAAATACTGATGGGATCATATTATCTTTAGAATTTTCCGAAGAGTTAAAAGAACTGCTTCATGATGAAGCTGGGAAATAATTCGATCGAGACCGCTTAGTAATAAGTAAAGAATATTCAATAAAAAGGAAAATAGCGCATCCTCAAGATCGGAAGTAGAGTGACCTAGCGAGCACCACACATCGAGTTCTGTACACAACTTAGTCCAGTAATAACATAATTATTTATGGTTATAATATAGTATAATATTTATATATCTTTACAAACTGATCCGGAATGTAGGTGGCACACGGAGGAGACCTTTGTATGGCTGAAAAAGAAATGTGGTTAAGTTAAGGTTTAGACCATTTATTTTTTTATTTTCTTTTTTTTTTTTTTTGTTTTCTTACTATAACCATGGCGCCGAACCAATCTGATAACACCCTATTTTTTCACAATATAGCCCGAAGCTAATCCTGGGGTATGACTTCATGGAAACACAATCATAATCATAAGAAAACGGACCAAAGAGACATTTATTCAAAAGATAATTTATCATGTCATTTCAAATCAGAGTTTTAACAAAGGCAGGTCCGTAAAATCTAGAAACATAAAATGTGAAAGATTAACAAGTTTTTTAGCCTTTCTTGTCATCGCCACTCCAAGATTGCCATAAGTTTTGCTCAATAAGCTGAGATAAACTTCCATAAAAAGCGGTCAACCAAAGTATAGAGTGAATAGAATTAGGTTTGAAATGTAATTAGTTGAATACAGTATATAATGGAAATAATTGGCCATAACTGGGATAAATAACTATAGGAATCATATTATTATAGAGAACAATATTATCATGGAAAACAGTTGAATATTATATGGTTAAATGCAACTCACTATAATGGTAATAATTGCAATGAATACAATTATCATGAAAAATCAGGGTAACATTATTATTTACTAAGCTCATGACATCAATCATTAACAGGGAAATCACCGTATGATATTGGGTTAGGGAACAGATTGTCCCCCTGTGGAAAAAGTAACTTGCCAAGTCATCTATTAGGACAAATATATTGTAGATTTGGCTACCAAGCATAGGTATACAACGGGAGCCGTCACCCCCACTAATCAATTCACAATATTAGCGTTCACATCGCAATGCAAGTAATTCTAATGATTAATGATATGGTAATAATGGCACTGAAGCTACTAGGCCATAATATATCTGGATAGCAAACATTTAGAAAACACTTGCAATCATGGATTTATATCAGGTATCATGAGTTTATAAAAGTATATCAAAAGAATTTAAATAATGGGTTATGAATTCATTAAACCTTTGAAAAGTAAACACAATGTTTATAAGATAAATGAGATTGTAAAAGATTTTTGTAACAAGCATGTATCCCCCTCGCGGGTTTATAAAACATGTAAAATAAGTAAAGGCAGGGTTATGAACTTCACCTGGTAGGTAGATGTAATAAATATTCTAAAATGAAAGCTGATGACCTTATCACAATCTTAACCAGGGAATGTTGATATAATGAAATGAAGTAAATAGCCACTCACACCAACCTAGTAGGAATATATGTCAAGTCTATAGAAGATTAGTACTTTATAACTTTGATTTAAGAGTTCATGAGTTTTTGATTGAAAAGTTTGGAATAATTGTATCGCTGTTCGGCGCCATCAAACTTCAGAAGTTATTCAGTAAACTTTGAGGAGCTAGAGGCCACATTTAATCGAAACCCAAAAACTCAGTCAGAACTAATACCAAAATGAAACCATTAATATGAAGCACCCTAGTATTGTGGATACGTTTTAATCGGGTTTTAACGTTTTAATCAATATCTGAAATGTAAGGCGACGAGAAGCGTCAATTAAATTTATGTCATATATGTTATTGGATATATAAATTATACTTTTTTAAAATGTATACATTTTACGACCCTAGGGTTTTGATGGAAATTTTGCAAATAGACCCCTGAGTTTTGCACTTTTACGACTTTTGGTACATTCATCCTTTTAATAGATATACCAAGCAATCCTTATACTTTGAAAAGTGACATAATAGACCCCTATAGTTATAACTTTGATAAAATAACATATTTCAGCCCCTTTAGTTATAAGTTTCAGAAAAAAACCAAGAGTTATTAAGTGTTGAGGCGTAAAAGAAGGTGGTCCGCAAGATGATGCGCATGCTAAGCTTATTTTAACATTTCAAAAGATATTTATAAGTTATAATAAACAAAAAACAAAATTTAACACAACGCAAGTTTAAATTAACGATTCGTTAAGCTAGGAAGTAAAACGGGTCAAATTAGGGTTTCAAAATGAAAACGCGCGGGTTTTAAGATCAAATTCTCTTATGACTTATCAAAGTACTTATTTTAACATTATAATAGCTTATTAGGATAGGTTATAACAAAAGTTTACAAGTTTAACTCATAGTTTAAGTAAAAACATGAAAATAGTGTTCGGGTGTACGTTTTGGATCAAAAAGGTATACCACATAGGTTTTTGAGTTCAAGCTTTATTAATATGAATTTTAGCCAGATCATATGAACATTATAACGTTATAAAATCAGATCATAAGCTTAGAGAACCTGGTCTTGAGCTTATGGCTTGGAAATGGGTCAGAATCGGGACTTTCGGCTTCGTACGCCTAGAATAACGACTCCCGGGCTTCGTTTCTTGGTTTCTTTTGCTTCATTTCTGAACATTAGCCATCTAAGATCACTATGAGGATCTATTATAGCAAAGGTATTGCTTCTATGTAAGGGTTATAGAGGAGGAAGTGGGGGATGAAGAAAAATGAAGCATGTATGGTCCTATTTAACTAAATTGAGATCATTGAGGTTAAGAACACCCTTAGGATATTTTCATGGCCATTTTGGAGGGGTCTAGTAGGTGATGTGTTGGGAGCTATGGTGTTAGTTGTATGAGCAATAGGAGGCTAGCTAAGCAAGGTGATGGGGGGGGGGGTGGAGGGGTTTCTAGGGGTGTTTGGTTGTCACGGCTAAAGATGGAACAACAAGGCCATCATGTGTCTTCAATTTTAGACATGGAAAGGTAAGAGCAGGTGGGTAAGCTGATTAAGGGTTTCTATATGGAGTTTACATAAGAGTTTTGCACTTGGAATGGTTTAAAATGGGTCAAAATTGATGGTGAAGGGGTTCGGGTTATTTTGGGTTTCGACTAGGGTTTCATAGGTATTCAGCTTATACTTCGTGTATTGTAAAATGATCAAGGATGATTAAAATATGTTCCTAAGGTCTATAATAAATTTTATTAATGAGAATTAGCAATTTGTTTGGGTTAAAACGGGTCGAAAATGAATAAGTTTGGCCGCGAGTTCCATTTAGGCTTATTAGGGTTTCTTTGACTTTCTTTGGCTTATAATTCAAGTAATTTTGATTGGGAATGATGGAATACTAGCCCTAGGCCTTATATAAGGGATTATAAATGAGAATTGATCGTTGGTTTAAGTTAAAATGGGTTGAAATAAAATAATTAAGCCGTGGGTTGGATTTAGGGTTCATATAAGACTTTTAGGGTTTTCTAGCTTTGTAATTCTTGTACATTGTCAAAGTAATGATGGATAATGATGGATAATGGTTTGTAAACTCATTTTATGGGTTTACAATGACTCTTGGTTGCTTACTTGAGAATGAGATGGTCTAAAAATGAGTAAACGGGTCATAATCATAATTAGGGCACAATTAGGGTTTTCTGGATTCGTTTCTTGTATAATTGAAGTAGAATAATGAAATGATAATGTATTATGATTGAGAATGTTGTAATTTATGTTATTATAACTTATTTAAGTATTGGTTTAGGTTTACAATGGATAAAAACAAAGAAACGAGTCATGGTTTAGAAACTAGCTCGGTTTTAGGGTTTAGGGTTTTGAATTAGGGTTTTAAGAGTAAAAATGTGTATGAAAGTTTATGAATAGAATAATTAGGGTTTACACATTGTATATTGAGTGTAGTAGCTTGTACACAAGTGATGGTGAAGAAATTAGAATGAAAACGGAGGTAAAATGGCTATTTTAGATGTCATGCTTAATGACTTGTACATTGAGCTTTTAGAGACTTGTACTTTGACTTGAAGAGATTTTATATTTCAAATGAGATGTTATATTGCTTGTACATATGCTTTAGTGGCTTGTGCATTCACTTTAGATATTAATCATTCATGGAATTAGGGTTTAGAGGTATATGATAACGGTTTAAAGCCTGTTTAGATATAACGTTGCGAATAGTACATTATAGGAATAATGTACCTTGTAAAAGGGATATGATGATATTGACTTGACATGTTATGATGTTTGCTTGACATATATGAAGATAGGATGGTCATAGATAGGTTGCGTGAGCTTGTCTACTTTAGTTATGACATACTAAGATATATAAGTAATGTAATAAAGCGAAAAATTTCCCGTACAATTGTGATCATAGTAAAATAGGTTTTATATTTGATGAAAATCCTTGGGTTGTTATACGTATACACCAGAAGAATTTAGAAGCAACATGGACATACTCAAAACAGTTCAGCCTGATGCGTATCACAAGCTTATGGAAGCCGGTCCTCAAAGATGGTCAAGAGCCCATTGCCCACTTATTCGGTACAATTATATGACATCAAATAGTGTGGAGTCTGTTAATGCTTGTTCTGTATTGAAAAGAAAGCTTCCCATCACCATGCTAACAGAGATATATCGTGAAATGTTACAAAAGTGGTATTTCGAACGCCGAGAAGTTGCAGGTATTTAACATTTTATAACATTAAATATGACTTTATTGTTTTTCTTTTCAATAATAAATAATATAAATAACAAACTAACATATTATTATTTATCTTCTGTAGCGAATATGAACATGAAAATCAACACGATTGGTAACGATAAGGTGCATAAAAGAAAATTGAAAATCGCAATGTGGGTTGTAAACGGCATTGATCAAAATCTATACCAAGTTTATGATGGCGGATACAACCGTGAAGTTAACCTTATGTCCAGATCATGTCAATGTCGCAAATGGCAGTTATCAGGGATACCTTGTGGTCATGTTATTGCTGTGACTAGGTTTTTGGGTCTTACCGATTGTGTGCAATTCGTAGCCGACTGGTTCAAAAAAGAAAAATATCAAGGGACATACGCAGAATCAATTCATTTTGTCGGAGATATGCACGAATGGGAGTTACCTAGCCATATACATCCTGCTATTCCACCTCGAATGGACAACCCACAACCAGGTCGTCCTAAAAATACAAATCCGTATACTATCTCAAGGGAGGAGCCAAGAAGTATATATTGTAGCAGATGCCATCAAGCAGGACACAAACGTGACCAATGCAAAAAACCGTTTGTCATTGACCCCCTCGTAAACACACCTAAAAAATTTCCAACATATGAGCAACCATCTCAACTGTACGACCAAATACCCATCACAAATGTACGAACCATCATGTATGAGCAACCATCGCAACCATCATGTCATAACCAATACCCATCACAAGTGTACGAACAAAGCCAATACACGTCACAAACTTACCATCAAAACCCATACGAATCTCAACCATACGAGCAACATCGCACACAACAGTCTCAAGTGTATGAACAATATGATTCCCAACAATACACATCTCAACATATAGATGATCAACAAGCTAATAGTTGGTTTAAGTCATTTGGTTTTTAACAATCAATACGTTGTTAACTATTTATTAAGTTGTGTTTTTAATATCTAGTTCATTTGAAATGTACTCCGGTCAACATCCATCTAAATGACAAGATTAAAAAAGTTAAGAAACACACAGTTGAGTTTACAACACACTAGATGCTTTAATAAGAAAACACAGTAACACCGTAATCTTATATAAATAAAGGCTTCAATTCAAAAATACGACATGTAATGTAGTAGATGCTTAACCTTATTTAGGCGACTTGAAACATAAAACTACAACAAACAACAACATACATGGTTGGCATATAATGGTGTCAAGCTACATTATTATAGATTCTATATTGCCATGTAATTGTCAATGAATTTTTGCTTCTCAGCAATGCTTCTTAACAATGCGTCTCTTGTTGTCCTCAAGTTGTATGTGGTACGTATATCTGCTTCCTGGGTCATTAGCAGAGTATGTAAACCGTAGCTATTAAGACTCGTTATTGGCATAGCATGCAACATCGTTATATGTATTTCACGGGTTTGCATTTGCTCAATAACACGAGTCAGTTCACACAACAACTTATCTGCAAGTGTGGCCTCAGCTTCTTGTTCTCTTCGTAGTCTACTAAGAATTGTTTGACGTACTGAATTTGCAGCATAATCCATAGTTTTTGAAGTTGAAAGAAGTTGTGTGTGTGAGACTAGTTAGGTGTGTGTGTTATAGTAGGTATTGGGTATGGGTAATAGGCAGAATATAGTTATAGTGAAAACATTATAGGTTGTTGTGGTCATGTCCTTATCACATAAATGTCTGAAAAAAGTAAATGAATTGTCAAATCATGTCATAAATTATGTATAATTTGAAGCGATATATGACATTTTCAATTTTTTTGGGGAGGGTTGGTATTATTTTTCATTGAGTAGTATTATTCAATGTCAGTGAATAGCCAATCGTGGTTTGAATGACACCTTTTTTAAAACAAAAAAAAAATAAAACAAACACAAATAGTGGATGGTGCAAACATCCCTTGAATAATGTAAAACGGAAATCATAACATGGCAACTAATTCATAAAAGACTGTTACTCTAGTCAAATAACTTCTTTGAACATGAAGGTTTATCTGTTTTTTTCTTTCGTTTACCACCATCTTCAAGTTGGTCGGCCACAACAAGTGGGGATAACTCCACCCGAGAAACATAAACATGTAGCAATTTTTGATAAGTTTGAGTATAGCTTACTATACTATCGATGTCTTGTATAGCATCATCAAATAGTACAAGACCTGAATCCAAACTACGATTACTTTTCTTAATATAAAGAAAGGTTGCGGAGTTTTCGTCGTATCCCAAACATTTGGTTAAGATTGCTTTCATTTGATTGCTTGAAAAGTTGCTTAACTCTACTGGATCTACGGTAGCTACAATCCCATCAACAAATTTTCTTCCAGGTGGAGAAGTGAATCTTCCATAATGGTGTAGTAGGACCTTGAATGTCATTTTTAAAAAAATAAAATAAGGATTAAATGTTTATGAGCTGTTGAAGTTGAACAACTTCTAAAATGTGGTATATATAGTGTGACCCACTCATTCACGTATTAATTGTATTTATACATGAAACCCTAGTCTTATTCAATAATTTAAAGCATTCAATGTGTGGCTCACTCACTCACGTATTAATTGTATTTATACATGAAACCCTAGTCTTATTCAATAATTTAAAGCATTCAATGTGTGGCCCACTCACTCACTCACGTATTAATTGTATTTATACATGAAACCCTAGTCTTATTCAATAATTTAAAGCATTCAATGTACGCGATTTATGACATGATTTGACAATTCATTTACTTTTTACTGTAGCAGACAAGACTACTCAACGACAGTGTTGTTTATCGCTTAAAATTTAACGCGATTTATGACATGATTTGACAATTCATTTACTTTATACTGCACCAGACAAGACTACTCAATGACAGTGTTGTTTATCGCTTAAAATTTAACGCGATTTATGACATGATTTGACAATTCATTTACTTTTTACTGTAGCAGACAAGACTACTCAACGACAGTGTTGTTTATTCATCTTTATGTTTTCAATACAAATTCATAAATTATATACATTTACAGAATAAAAACTCTAAAATATCAAAACTTAAAAATACGAACAAGTTTTTTGTTTAAAATGCTTTATATATATACCTAACTTAAGGCCTCTAGCCTCTCCGTTTTAAACAAATATATCATCCAACACATTGTTAATTGTTTATTTTTCTTATTTCTACAACTGGCTTATCTAATCCAAATGATGTTAGATTAACTGTCCTTATGGCACTACAAGAAGCTCATGATGAAGAGGCTTGTTTGGAGGAACAAATGTTAAGCTTGATGCATCGCTTTGCTGATAGATTTACCAAACCATAAGGGCTGAAATTTAACAGGCTTGTTTCATTACAAATCACCAACCTAATCGGAGTATGGTCGCTCCGCTCTAGGGTGCATGAGGGGCCAGGACATTGAAAAAGGCTACATTTATTGAAAAAGCGTCAGAGATGAGTTGCTGAAGGGCATGGAGAAAGCTGTCAATTGATAAAAGAACTACAATGAAATGGTAAAAAGATTTATGCTTTAAAACCACCACCTTAACCATGTTTGTATTTTTTTTAAGTTTTAAGGTTCTCGTATCGTCGAAATTAGGATGGGTCATGTACTCTTGGACATGGGTTGTTTCTATTTAGTAGTTCTTTTTTATGGGTAATGTTAAGTTTTGTTTTCAATACAAATTTCTTAAATTATATACATTTACGAACAAAACTCTAAAAAATCAAAACTTAAAAATAGAACAAGTGACTCACTTTGATACTAATTCTTTATTCATCTTAACTACATTACCAACAAATTTGTGTTCATTACGTAAAGCTCACTAAAGAGAACATACATCACATATAAAAAATAAATATATAAAACATATACAGATGCTAAAACATCGACGAACATGCACGTAATCATTTTTTCATTCTCTAAAACTAAACCTAATTCCTAAAATGCCAAACCAAACCCTAACCCTAAAAAAACATTACACCCTAATTTCTCTACATAGGGGATTTCGCTCCACCTATGGAGCGATATCTTCTCCTCAAAAATAAATATAGCACGAGTATCGATCCCACTAGAAACTATTTATATTAAAAAATTAATTTCGCTCCAAGTATGGAGCGAAATCATTTATTGCTATGGCCCGTTTAAATTTCATGTAATCGAGGCATGCTGAGACGGTGACACGTGTATTTCGCTCCAAAACCCATATTTCGCTCCACCTATGGAGCGAAATCTTTGGTCAAAATGGAAAAATGGGATTTTTCGGTCCTCTGCAAGAGAAACCAATTCAAAATGGTCCTCTGCAGTAATTTTCTCTTTAAAATAAAACTAATAGGGACCATAATATGTTAACTTTTGTAATTTTAAATTTTAATATGCAAACAAAATTACAAAATGATATTTAATGATACTTATGTGAAAAATATGTGTTTTGAGAGGCAAATTTTTTATCATTATTCCTTTTTTTCATAAATAAACTTTAGTTTACTTCGCTTATCTACATTTTCTAAGCATAAGAGAAACACTCAAAAAATTTAGTGGCATCTTTTTCTTAGTGTTTGTTGACATTTATATATCTTAGCAACATTCTTTTGAGTTTTAGTGACATGTGTCTTTTGTGTCCATGACAATATTTTTAGTGGTCATCTTGCTCGAACAATACATAACCTTATTGGCATTTCGTAAAGTAATCGAGTATTAAGAGAAAAAATAAAATTCAAAATAAACAATTAACTAAATAGTAAAGGTTGAAAACACCTAAAATAATTTATGAGATTTACCAAAAATACATAACGTACTTTATTAATTGTCAGTATCATTAAAATATTTTTATTTTTGTCATTATCAGTAATATGACCGGTTTAACTGGTTTTGTTTTTAAATTTACATTTTTTTAATATGTTCATGTTTAAACTCAAAATTATCAGACATCATCACTTACACATTTTTTAATAACAAATTTAGCTTTATACATTGATTTTTGCATGGACATTTTTTTGTGACGCAAAATGTAAGATTAGCAAACATGGTTTTCGCCGTCCCCGCAAAGGTACCAGTATTGGAAAAAAATCAGCTAAATGCTGCAAATCCAGAATTTTTTTCTCAATTTTTTTTCAGAAAAAAATCTATACACAACCACTAAACCAGAAATCATGGCGGCAAAACTGTAATTCCAAAATGCATTCGTCCATATCATTCATTCATAAACAACCAAAGTAGGCCAAATTACGTCATATTATAGCGAAAAATAAGCTAATAATGAGATAATCCAATAATGAAATAACATAAGGAAGATGTCAATACAAATACTCATAACCTACATAATCCCTACTCATCATCATAAATATCGACATCATACTCACGATTACCATTGTTACAGCTATTATCATCTTGTTCATAACTTTGGCTAGTTTCGGGATCAAAGGTCGGGGTGTAACAATTACCAAGGCCGAGAGGAGTAGAACTAGGGGCGGGAGAAGTAGAGCTAGGGCCGCCAGGAGTAGAGATAGAACCAGGAAACACTTGAGAAGTGGATAAATCGGGAATCTGAAACTGTGAAGGAGTACCTTGTTGACGGTTGAAGAAATCCACAAATTTTTTCAAGGCGCTTTGTTGACTTTCAAATACTTTTCTTTGCTCATCTTTTTCCAACGAACACATGTTGCCTTTTCAGGTCTTCTAATTGCTCTCGGGTACAATACCTAGGTTGGTTGTAACCTCCCAAAATCCAAATTGCCCGTACCCGCTAACTTCGTGCCTACACCCGCTATATGCACACGATTTGTGCTCTTAGTGACTTCAGCCAAGATTTCTCTATCCGTCTTGGGCGAGATGGTTTCGATGGTGATTGCTTCTTGGATTGCCTTCATTTCTACATGTGTAGTTCAAAAAAGCAAAAGTTATAATATAATAATGAAGGAAGGTTGCTTGGTAATTGGTGTCGTCTTATAACTAGTTTGAGAAACTTATTTGTCTCACCTGAAAACGGATCAAGTAGTTCCGAATTAAGCTGCATAACAAATTAATCAGGAGGGTTGCTGGTTGACATTAAGTATGAACACCCGTAAATAAAACCACATATGTCTATTAAATCCTTTTACTAATGACCTGAACCAATGCAGATGCATTTTACGCAAACACATAAATTCAAAGTGTAAAAAAATAGTTGCGTATCTGGGTATATAAAAACATTTATGTTTACTCTTATAGTAACTCTGTTATTTTCTAAATTGCTACAGAGTTCCCCTGAAGTACATGGCAATGCAGCAGAAACGTTATGTGCTATAATTAGATATGTGTCTTCTCCTCTTGCTTCTAAACTTTCTACCCCAAGGGGTGTTTGGTAATACAAGAGGATTATACATCAACATCCCTTTAAATATGAATAAGACTATGACTAACTATGATAACATCCTACCATTATGGAATATGACTAACTATGATAAAAATGCCGTCTTTATCCGAATGACGACGCCTCCAATGATAAAGATCATACGAATTCGTGTCTTCCTTGCGCCAAAGATGTGTATTAGAATGTTTATTTTGCCATGATCGGATTATACATCAACATCCCTTTAAATATGAATAAGACTATGACTAACTATGATAAAAATGCCGTCTTTATCCGAATGACGACGCCTCCAATGATAAAGATCATACGAATTCGTGTCTTCCTTGCGCCAAAGATGTGTATTAGAATGTTTATTTTGCCATGATCGGATTATACATCAACATCCCTTTAAATATGAATAAGACTATGACTAACTATGATAACATCCTACCATTATGGAATATGACTCAAATCACAATTAAAACAATCACATCTAATCTTAACGGATAAGACTAATGACAGCTAATCACAGCGGGATAAGACTAATGACAGCTAATAATGTGATCCTTGGTGGGTTGTCACTTTGTTCTTCGCTCTATTTGCGGCATTCCTCTCGATTGTTTCAACCGATCCGGTTCGGACTAGAAGTCAACAAGTTTCTGCCACTAAGCATCTTCAGCTTTCCACTTCGGCGACTTTTCCTGCCTTGCCTGTTCAACCGTGTCATGCCTTGCCAGTCCCAAATCTCTTTAAATCCCTAATAAGTAACATCCTATAAAATAGATGCATGCACGCTTTATTCTAACTAAACAAGTAAGCATCATATAACCAAATTCACCAGGATGTCATCTTGAGAGAGAGAAAAAGAAAGAACCTGAAACGTGACACCTTCTTCAGTGATATCAGCTAAATGCAACAATGAGACCAGAAAGAGCTTCATGTTTAGTTACATAGCCTATCAAGAAGAATCATAAAAAAATGCAAACTTACAGTGGGTCACCAGGAACTTGTATGTAAACATGTTATTACATGAATTATTCAAGAAAGGGGAAATGAAATATCGTAAGGCTACAAACCAAACAAAATAAACTAACCCAACCTATATTTTCTACCACCATATCTAAAACATATCTAAAAAACTTAAATTGATTGAACCACGAGTGTACACATTCAACAACAGTACAACACTCTTGTATTCTCTTCTAGTGTAGCTTGTGGTTAAATTAAGGTTAAGAGGGGCATAAATGGCTTATTCCTTACAAAATACGAAAGTTATTTAGTCCCATATATATAAAAAAAATACATTAGTTTTCCATAAAATTGATGTCTTAATCCGAAAACAGTTTCTACCATGATAGAATATGACAAACTAAGCTAGAAAAAGTGTTCTAATATAACTCCCTAGTTTGAATATTACCTTATAAACTGATAGATGCACACTGAACAGCTATAAGAGAAAGAAACCAGATTTGAATATGATAAAGAAACGAATTTTGTCAAGTTAATAGCCAAACTTTTATATTCCAGTAAGACTATGATGAATGTTGTTGGAATCAATAGGTTTGACATGCAAACTCGTTTAGGTTTAGCATCGTTGTGGATTTAGTTATATGATGCTTACTCGTTTAGTTAGTACAGTTTTGTAAACTACATGTTCTATCTCAAGATAACATCTGGTGAATTTGTATTATTTTAAATGGGTCAAGTATAAAAGAGCAGCTAAAATTGAGGTCAAGCTGGTTCAAACCACCCAATATCTGTATTTATCGCCTTGACTTCCTAATTTTTTTATTTAAAAGATACGAAATATTGTTGTAATAGTTATGTTTTTGTAACCATAATTCTTTCCGTCATTTTTTTAA
>BQNB010125976.1:0-19675 GCA_026074375.1 Tanacetum coccineum
TCATTTGGGTAGAATTTAATAAGACTTTGAGTATTGGGTATAAAAGTGGGTATTTGTTGAAGCGTAGAAATGTTTTTGTGGTTTCGGGTATACTTAAACGTACTTTATCGCGAAACGAATATAATTTACGTGACCGATAAAAATAAAGTAAACAACGACCATAATTATTCTCAAAATAATTATTTAATAATTCATTGATGTAAACGCTTAATTGTTTGATGCCCGTTTACATTGAACGCTAATTTTTAGCTTACGCGATTTTGCTTAACATTTACGATTTAAAGCAAATGCGTACAATACAAAAGGTACATTGTGGATTTATCGATGTCGTCAATGATTTGAAAACACAGGGTGTTATAGACTTCCCCTGTTAAACGAGCCTTGTCCTCAAGGCTCACGATGTAGCACTTGACAACGGTGCAATCTTGATGAAGAGGTGCGGGTGTTTCTTCTTGAATTGGTCTTCACGTTCCCACGTGAACTCAGGACCTCTCTTGGAGTTCCATCGAACTTTGACTAATGGGATCCGACTTTGCTTCAACCGTTTAACTTCACGGCCCACTATTTCTAATGGTTCCTCAATAAAATGAAGCTTGTCATCAAGATGAAGTCCATCCAACGGAACGGCTAATGGTTCGTCGGCATGACACTTTTTCAGATTAGATACATGAAACGTATTATGAACTCTGCTCAACTCTTCTGGAAACATGTACAACACAAAAGGTACATTGCGGATTTGTTGACATCGTCAATGACTTGAAAACACCGGGTGTTATAGCTTCCCTTCCTTTTATTTTTCTAATGTTTCACTTCTAGTCCCTAGACTTTGGTAATTATGCTATTTCTTACTTTTAGCATAATAAACCTTATTACAAGCTACATTATTCTTAACAAAATAAAGACTAATGACTAAATATAATAAACCCACATAATCGACACTTTTCTTGAACCTAACAATGACATTGAGGATGAAACTTTAGAAGTTGACGAAATTGTCAACATTAAGGAATCTAAGAACCATCCATTAGAAAATGTCATAGGAAACCTTAACCAAAGAACTCTTTGGTCTCAAGCTCAAAACCAAAGTAACTTCTTTTGTTTTATATCAACTATAGAACCTAAGAATGTGAATGAAGCCTTAAAGGATGAAAGTTGGATAATTGCAATGCAAGAAGAATTAAATCAATTCATCGCAAATATTGTTTGGGAGTTTGTACCACACCCTAAGGGTATGACAATTATAGGAACTAAATGGGTGTGTAGAAATAAGCTAGACGAGAACAGTGTCATATCTTGCAATATGGCTAGGTTAGTAGCTTAAGGTTATAATTAACAAGAGGGAATTGATTATGACAAAACTTATGCTTATGTAGCTAGATTAGAGTCCATTGGGATCTTATTAGCCTATGCTTGTGCCTTAGATTTTAAATTATTCTAAATGGACGTAAAAAATGCATTACTAATTGGTTTTATCAATGAGGAGGTATACGTGGCACAACCTCCGGGATTCATTGATTTCAAAAACCCTAATCATTTTATAAACTCAAGAAAGCTTTGTATGGTCTTAAACAAGCTCCTAAAGCTTGGTATGATAGATTGAAAGCTTTTCTTATTAAATATGAATATAACATGGGAATGGTTGATAACACACTTTTACAAAGAAGAAAGGTTCAAATCTCATCATTGTTCAAATATATGTCGACGATATTATATTCGGTTCAACTTGTCAAGAGTTGTGTGATGACTTCGCCAAAATCATGCACGAAGAGTTTGAAATGAGCATAATGGGTGAACTAAACTTCTTCCTTGGATTACAAATAAAAAATGGAAGATGGCATCTTCTTTAACTAATCTAAATATATTAAAGAAATGCTTAAGAAATTTGGCTTAGAAGATTCTAAACAAATGAAAACACCCATATCCTCGGATACAAAACTCGCGAAAGATAAAGAATGTGAGTCCGTAGATAGTACTAAGTACCAAGGCATGATAGGTAATTTATTATACCTAATGACAAGTAGGCACGATATCATGTTTAGTGTCTGCCTTTGTGCACACTTCCAAGAGGATCCCAAAACCTCCCACCTTGAAGCGGTTAAGCGTATCTTCTGATATATTAAAGGCACTACACACTTAGGATAGTGGTATCCTAAAGGGACTGGCATAGAAATCGTAGTATATGCCGACTCTGATCATGCGGGAGATTATGTGGACCGAAAAAGCACTAGCGGTATTTGTACGTTCGTAGGATGTTGTCTAACATCGTGGTTCTTGAAGAAACAAACAGCTCTTGCTATATCCACGACTGAAGCCGAATACGTAAGCGCCGGAAAGGCATGTCAACAAGCACTATGGATGAAACAAGCTCTTATCGACTATGACATTCGACTCAACGACATTCCGATCATGTGCGACAATAAAGGCGCTAATAACTTAAGCAAAAACCCTATGCAACACTCGTGGACGAAACACATCGAAATTCATCACCATTTCCTTCGAGACAATGTCCAAAAAGGAAACATCTCAATCGAAAAAGTCTCGTCTGAAGACAATATCGCCAACATTCTTATTAAACCCCTCAAGCATGAATCGTTCAATTACCTTCGTCTTGGTTTAGGAATGATGGAACGCATTCTGTAAATTGTTCTTTTCTTTTCTTCTAGTCTCGATTCTAGTCTATGTTCCATTCCTTTTCATGACAACTTAATTACTTCATCCGAAGTATTTTAAGCATTTTTAATTAGCGAAATGCAAATTAAAATGTCACTCCTTTTGTAAAATTCATCAAAAATCAAGTCTAAAACCCCTCTGCTGGAGGTGGTCCCCATAAACTAGGCGGCCTTTGATTTAACTAGCAAGCCCCCATATATTTATAGGACCACCGACAGGGAGTTATGTAAAGTCTGACCATCTTTTTTAAAATACAAAAACAAACATCCTTCTTCATTTCCACTGCGGCGATGAACGAACCCAAAACCATCCAAACTTCAAAATCGACAATTAAATCTTAATATAAAGGTGCAATCAACATCAATTATCATTCCAAACATCATAAACATCATCAATTGTAAGTTATTCATCACTTTTCTTCTCAATCTATGTCTAGGATTCGATTGAACTCAAAATCAAAAATTAGGGGTTTTCATTTTTCGAGTGTTATTATGAAATTAAGACTAAAATAACACAATGTATAACTATTATGCTTCCCGTGGACATAGGATTTGCATAATTTAGTGTGCTTGGCAAAATTTTCGACATGAACAAAATCCTAATTCATTTTCTAAAAATTTCTCACGTTAGGAAATTCATGAAAAAGTTTTAATGCATTGTTAATACAATCTAAAAACGTTTTTGCACCCATGCATGATGATCTCATGAATGTTAATCAAGATACATAATCGATATATACTTTCGATGCATTTGGATGAGCTACATTGAATAAAGGAGTGTTTGGGTTAACTCATAGGTTTTGTTTTGAGTCGAGTTAACCGTAACTCCAGATCTATCATTTGTAGTCACACACTAAGCAATAACTTACAACATTTTCATTTCATGATTAAATCTGTATACATATTTTTTTTTGTTTATGTGTATGTAATAGGTGATAATGCATCGTGTGACTGCATCTGACCACAAAAATACTCGTAGCTATATTCCAACCATTTCAACTGAATACACTCCACCTTTGAAATACAATTTCAAATTTATTGAAAATCATCACATTCATGTAGGTCGGGTTGTGGATCCTAATTTTAATGATATGGTCTATCTAATACTATGTTTGGATTTATTAGTTTTGACTGTCTTTTAAAAATAAGTGAGCAAATTGTTCCCCGATTCATTCTTGAGTTCCATAGTCAATTCTGACTTGCCTATAATTCGGAAGGTCAAATGTTGGCCGAGTTCATCGTCCAAAACAAATTATTTTCTTACCCTCTCAAGGAGTTCAGTCTAATTCTTGGTATTCCTATCGAAGGTCAATGTTCATTTTCCAACAAATGGTCTATCGACAATTTGGAATTTAGTGTACCATCGAGTGGTCCTTATCAAACCACCCCTCCTTTTCCTGATGACATCAAAAACTACATCCAACTTGATCGGGAGAAACCCTTAACTCGTACCCACCATGGTCAAACTATCGATGTCGAGGAAAATGAAATTTTAACTCGGGAAATCCAAACTATCATGAAAACTTGTGCCGACTTTATTCGTGAAAATGTCTTTTGTCTTGGTGGCAACCGGGATCATGTTAGTTTGAAAGGTTCAAATCTTATCTATCATCCTCTCATCACGTCGATGATGTTAATGATGAGAATGACGAAGGTACATCTCGTGCAAGCACTCCCTCCCCCACTCGTTTTGTTAACTTTTTGTCAAATGAAATTCCTCAAGTGTTTTCAAACCCTCCGGATGATGAACAAACCATGCAAAACTTCTTTACTCGCCAAACTAAAATTCTTAACCGTCAAGTCCAAATGCGAGATGAGCATCGAAGCGGGCTAAGGTCAATCGGGAAGGAGATCAAGAATTTGTGGAAGGGAAAGAAGAAATGAGCAATTGGGAAAATTACTAAAAACAATGTTATTATGATTAGTACTTGGTTAAACTTGTTGGTATTGATTTCATACTTTCTATGCCTTGGTACTTAGACTTATGGATTATTTGGTAGGATATTTAGCACATAATTTTGGCAACGTAGTTTGCCTTGGATGTCTTTTTTTGGGGGGAAGCAGTTGAACTGCTTAAAGACATGCGGTATGAACTGGGGGGAAGTCAACTCAGTTTATACAGATTACATTGTATTCTCTACAAGTGAAGGAATGATTCAAGCTAAAGTACATGTTGAAGACAAAGCAAACTGAAGATATCTTTAGCTATTTGTACTTGTAGGATACATTGTAAGTAATTCCATATGCCACCATATTGGGGGAAGATTGTTAGGATCAAAAATATGGTGTCTATATGGAAATTACATTAGTTTTGGTTTAAGTTAAAACACAAGGACTAAAAGTGTAATTAGTCCAAAGTGTCCTTGTGTTTTACCTATAAATACTCCCCTCTAATCAACATTAGAGGGTGAAGCTCACATTTGTATTTTCCATTTCATTTTCCATTTTAATAAAACTTAAAAATTAAATAAAGCTCTCTCCTCAATAATGGCTTATTCTTATTTTGAGCTTCCCCGACCTCCCGAGATCGTGAATCGAGAAACCTCACAAGTGGTATCAGAGCTGCACAGGCGATTCGTGATGTTTTTGAGCTTATTCGGTTCAGCTGATTCGGCTTATTTCTGCTTATTTTGAGTGCTGATTCGCTACAGCAGCTTATTCAGATTATTTGAGCTTATTCAGTCTGATTCAGTTGTCAAATTCAGTCCAGATTCATTTCAAGATTTTTCAGCAGCTTATTCAGTTAGTTTTGGCAGTTTTCGGTGTTTACTGAGTTTTCTGCTTATTCAGTTCGTTTAGCAGCATATGTGTTATGTTTGATGTGTGATTTGATCGAGTTTGACTCCTTACGGTTTTATCGTAAGATTTGATCAAACTCGGTCAGATTCGGTTATATGATATGCTAAATCTGCTTGTGTTACAAATTCGGAACTGGTCAATCAGTCAAACTCGGAGGTCAAAGTCAAACTCAGTAATCGAACAACTTATTCCGAGTTTCAGGCTTTCTTTCCAAAAATGGTTCCGAAAATGGTTTTTACTCAAGATTCAGATCTGTACAAAATTTTAACATCAAACTTCGAAATCAAAAATGATTTCACCGAGTTTTTAAACTCAGTTACATACCGAGTTTAAGGAGTTTAAACTCGATATCGAAAATGAAAAAGAATACAAAAAAAGAAGATACAAGACTTTCACCATCACAACTACAACAATCTACATAACTACTATTCTACCCCAATCCCATCCTCCACAACATATACCTCTTCTCCATACAAAACCGACTCAATCCTAGACTCTATAACAAACCATGATCTCAGATATATTCTCTTTTTGTGTCTTTCATTGAATATGTGACCTTTAAAAGATCAAGAGCACAAGAGATATCATCATCGATCCTTTAAGAAGCATCACTTCTTTTCAATATTCGAAACTTTAAAAGATTGAACAAGAACAAGAATGTTCTCATTCTTTCTTGTTTCGTTGCTCAAAAATAAAAAATAAGAAGTGAAAAACCTACCGGAGATCATTTCAGTCTCCGGTTTCTTGTGTTCTTCATGGTATTGTGTCAATAGAAAAAAACGAATGAGTTATGGTTTCAGATGGTTTCGGATGTATTGTGGAGAGTGAGATAACAAAGCAAAAAATTCAAAATACTTTAAGCAGTTGGGTTTGAGTATTGATTGTTTGAGAAACATTTGGATGGTATCTACTGAGTTTGATGGTAACTAAAGAAAGAGATGGGGCGTTTATTTTAAGGTTGAGTATTTGGAAGGTGGTGGCTGTGATTTGAATGAAATGGAGAGATAAGGGTGAGAGATGGAGGCATTATGTTTAAGGGGAGTGTGTTAGGGTGTGGGGCATATGGAAAGATGGAGAGATATAAATGTTTGGTGAGCTGGCTTGCGTATGAAATTGGATAGGGCAACAATGTCATATATATTTTTTGATGGGCCGGATAAAATGTTAAAGGAAAATGGGCTTAGTCACCGAAATTTGTAATAGGCTTTCATCAAAATAAGAAATGGTCTGACAAGGCTTGGGCTGCATTTACTTATTACCGAAATTAAGTTGAGCTGTAATAAGCAACTGAATTTGTGTGCTTAAAATGCTAAAGGGGTGAATTTTTGTTATTTTACGGAAAACAAAAACATCACTTATTGCTTAAAACGATCCGGATAAAAGATTCACGAAAACCGTTCAAAAGGCTAGTCTCGGGATTTAATCGCAAGAATTGATTACGGGGATGATTCGTTATCATTTATTTGAAGTTGAAGTGGAATTTCACGGGTGCGTGTACTTATCATATCTTAAAAGTCGGGGTTGGTTGGATGATGACTTTTAAAGATAACTTGTTCGAGCTTATAACCGGTTGTTGATGAAGACTTGTCAAATCTAGCAATGTGTGATCTATAAACGCAGAAGTTGGTGCTCAATGCGCACATTTGCTATCACTTGAAGGAGTTACGTTGTAGTGCTCAGTGTCTCACATAGTTGAGGATTTGTCAAGAGGTGGTGTACTACTTATACTTGATGGTTGGTTGGTTGAGGAGTATAGAGTACATAGAGATTCGGCAAGGTGCAGCGCGAGTTCTCTTCACCGTTCTTTATCATGGATAGTACAAGACATAAGTCACAAGTTTGGGGTATTCTACTTCATCATCAAGTTTGTGATAATGCATTTTCTCCATCAGTAATCATTACAAAGAGCCGACAGAATACGAGGTTGGAATTGAATAAGTCTGAGGAGAAGCGACTTCACACATGACTTCTCTATCGAACATTCGGACGTAACCGAATTATGATTATGTTTGATGGTCATCAAATATAATCAGGGGGAAGAGTGTTCGATAGATGCAACAATCAGGGGGAAGAAATGTGTACATCCGGGACTTAATTGACTTTGGTGTATACAACATAGTGCAACAACTAGGGGGAAGAAATGTGTACATCCGGGACTTAATTGACTTGGAGTTTCTTACTTCTATGAGTTGTTTGTGTGAAGTCTGTGCATGTTCCCCTGAGTGGATTGGCTACTAATCAGCAACGAAGAAGTCAGTCTTGTGAAGTTTCTTGATTCACGATCTCGGGAGGTCGGGGAAGCTCAAAATAAGAATAAGCCATAATAATAAGGAGAGAGCTTTTTCTAATTTTCAAGTTTTATTAAAATGAAAAATAAAATGGAAAATACAAATGTGAGCTTTACCCTCTAGTGTTTATTAGAGGGGAGTATTTATAGGTAAAACACAAGGACACTTTGGACTAATTACACTTTTAGTCCTTGTGTTTTAACTTAAACCAAAACTAATGTAATTTCCATATAGACAGCATATTTTTGATCCTAACAATCTTCTCCTAATATGGTGGCATATGGAATTACTTACAATGTACCCTACAAGTACAAATAGCTAAAGATATTTGCAGTTTGCTTTGTCTTCAACATGTACTTTAGCTTGAATCATTCCTTCACTTGTAGAGAATACAATGTAATCCGTATAAACTGAGTTGACTTCCCCCCAGTTCATACCGCATGTCTTTAAGCAGTTCAACTGCTTCCCCCCAAACAGACATCCATTCAAAGAAAATATGACACTTTGATGTAGTTGACAAATCTTCAAACTATAGCGGTTTAAGCTCATAGCAGAATTTGTAGAAGAAGAAGTATACCACATTTAGCAGCAAATTTGACTTCTTCATTGCTGATTAGTAGCCAATCCACTCAGGGGAACATGCACAGACTTCACACAAACAACTCATAGAAGTAAGAAACTCCAAGTCAATTAAGTCCCTGATGTACACATTTCTTCCCCTAGTTGTTGCACTATGTTGTATATACCAAAGTCAATTAAGTCCCGGATGTACACATTTCTTCCCCCTGTAATAAGCAACCGAATTTGTGTGCTTAAAATTCTAAAGGGCTTTTTATTATTTTACGGAAAACAAAAACATCACTTATTGCTTAAAACGATCTGGATAATAGATTCATAAAAACCGTTCAAAAAGGCTAGTCTCAAGATTTAATCACAACAAATGGCTATGGGGATGATTCGTTATCATTTATTTGAAGTTGAAGTGGAATTTCACGGGTGCGTGTACTTATCATATCTTAAAAGTCAGGGTTGGTTGGATTATGACTTTTAAAGATAACTTGTTCGAGCTTATAACCGGTTGTTGATGAAGACTTGTCAAATCTAGCAATGTGTGATCTATAAACGCAGAAGCTGGTACTCAATGCGCACATTTGCTATCACTATGATGGAGGTTACGTTGTAAGTGAGTCAGTGTCCTCATCATAGTTGTTGGAGTGTCAAGAGGTGGCGTATTACTTATACTTGATGGTGGTTGTTTGAGGGGTATAGAGTATTTAGAGATTCGCAAGGTGCTCCGCTTGCCGAGTCTCTATTCCCACGTTCTTTATCATGGATAGTACAGGTCATACGTCAAAAGTTTAGGGTATTCTACTTCATCATCAGTTTGTGATAATGCGTTTTCTCCCTCCCATCAGTAAATCATTATAAAGAGCGACAGAAAACGAGGTGGTTTAAATAGTCTGAGGAGAAGCGAATTTCACAATGACTTCTGTATCGAACATTCGGACGTTAACCGATTTATGATTATGTTTGTTGGTCATCAAAGATAATCAGGGGAGAGTGTTCGATGAGAAACAAATCAGGGGGAAGATATGTAGTACATTGGCGAACTTAATTGACTTTGGTGGTATATACACATAGTGCAACAATAGTGCGGAAAGAAATGTGTACTCTCTGGGGGGACTTAATGACTTTGAGTTTCTTATTTATGAGTTAGCTTTGTGTTTAGCTCGGTGATGTTCCCCTGAATGGATCGGCTAACTAATCCGCAATGAAGATGTAAGATATGCTGCTAAGATGTGGTTTTTATTCTTCTTCTACCACATTTCCGCTGCAAGATTTAACGACATAGTTAGAGATTTGTCAAACTACATCCAAAGCTTCATACTTTGCTTCGAATGGTGTCTGTTTGGGGGGAAGCAGATTACATTGTTTCTCTACAAGTTGAAAGGGAATGATTCAAAGCCTAAAGTACATGTTGAAGACACTAGCAAATAAAGATATTTTAGCTATTGTACTTCGTAGGATACATTGTCAAGTAATTTCAATATGCCACCGTTATTGGAGGAAGATTGTTAGGACTCATAAATATGGTGTCTATATGGAAAGTACATTAGTTTTTGGTTTAAGTTAACTCAACGGACTAAAAGTGTAATTAGTCAAAAGTGTCCTTGTGTTTTACCTATAAATACTCCCTATAATAAAATTAGAGGGTGAAGCATCACATTTGTATTTTCCATTTTCTTTTTCAATTTGAATAAAATTTGAAAATTAGAAAAGTCTCTCCTCATTATATGGCTTTATTCCTTATTTGGAGCTTCTCTCCGTACCTCCGAGATCGTGAATCAAGAAACATTAAAATATATTTATTTTATACCATAATATATTTATTTTATATATATTATGTTATAACTCATATATATTTTATATATAATATATTTATATATATATATATATTTTTATATAAATAATAATGTCATGCTATCGATTAGCTTTAATTTGCTTGAGGACAACCAAATCCCAAGTGTTGGGTATTTGATGAGGTGTCGTTTTATACAATTTTCCATGGTCATTTAACCCCCTAAATCATGCAAATATGCCTAGATTATGTGCTTAATTGTTTGTTTTTGTGTTTTTAGCACTTGGATGGCATTTGGAGGAAATACACGTGACTTAGGCTTATTTAGAGAAGAAACGGACAAGACTACGACTCTACACCAAATCCTTTGAAGAAATCATGCATACAAAGCGTGGAGACGGCGTCGCGAGTTCCAAGCAACGACATCACGATTTTTAAAGCGACGGCGTCAGAACGTAGCCGACTTAAAGTGGCTCTAGAAGATTCAACGTGGCGACAGCGTCACGACTATAAAACGACACCGTCGCACCGCTTTTCTGATATATACAAAACCGATTTTAGGGTTTTAAGTGTGTAACTTTTAGATAGCTTTTGGGAGACTAACCCTAATCTTTATATTCGAGTTTGGCAACTTTTTCGGCCTTCTTTAGGGCCTCAAAACCCTATTATAACAGTCTTTAATCCATGTTTTAATCAAGTAAAGTTCATTTATCCCTTCAATCTTTCAATATGTCTATGTTTTGTTTGATTGATTTGTGTTCTTTACCTCCTTATAACATGCTAGGCTAGATCCTTTAGTATTTACTTATGATTGCATGAAACTTAGATTGTAGATCCTTTTTATGTTGCTTCTTGTGATGGATGTGCGTGTTAGGCTTTAGAAAACTAGCCATAAGATATTAAATTGGCATAGACGTCTAGGGAAACGCGAGTGTGTAGAAAGGATACCATCGGTAATAGTCTTTCTACTACCATACCCTTAATATCGTTGATCCCTCTTAAGATATTTCAATTTCATTTAATATACTCTTAGGGGGCTTGTAATAGTCTTCATACTACCTTACTTGTGCGTTGTCCTAACGGAATATTACGTAGACGGCGGGTTCATGTAATTCGTGCATGACTTAGGAAATACTTACACAGATCATCACGAGTGTGACAAAGCAACATGATTAGGAGAAGCAATCTGAGGAGTAGTGCATGATTAAGTAAATATGTTCGTTTACCATATAAAGTTAACACCAAAGTAGTTTAGATATTAATTTAGTTTAATCAGATACAACAAACCTACCTCTCAAACATATGAGTTTACCTGATTTCTATAAAATAAAAATACAAAAAGAATCTTCTCTCAACCCTATAGACCTCTGTTAGATCTTGATCGATCCTTCCCAACCAATTCCCCTAGAGAACGATGCCTTACTACACTACAACGGTTAGGTGCTTTACCTAGGGAGTTGTAAAACTTCTTGTTGAAGTCCTACGACGACCGCATCAAGTTTTTGGCGTCGTTGCCGGGGAATAGTTAGGTTTCGACCATTGTTTAACTTAGGTCTACTCGCTTGATTCCTATCAAGTGAGATTTTATTTTTAGTATATTAGCTTTCTCGTAGTCTATCTTTTCTTTTTGTTATTTGTTTCGTAAATCTTTTTGTTGACCTCTATGGGAGATGAAAATCCTATTCGTACTCTTGGAGATTACTCCAAACTTAGCCACGAGGGCTATAGGAACACCATTGAGCTCCCCAAAGGGAACAATGTGGAGCCTCTTCGATCCGACACCATTCGGTTGGTGCAAAACGGATGCTCATTCCACGAACATCGGTTCGAGGATCCAAACCAACATCTTAAGGACTTTTTAAAACTAGTAGACTCACTTGACCTTGATGTTTCAAATAGGGAAAGATTGCGCCTGTATTTATTTCAATTTTCCCTTCGTGATCAAGCTAGAAATTGGCTTGAACGTCTTCCAGCAGGATCCATCACAACATGAGAGGATCTTACTACTCGTTTCTTTACTCAATTCTTTCTACCGGGAAGGACTGCAAAACTTCATAATGACATCCTTATGTTCCAACAACATCAAGGAGAACTTCTTTCTGAAACATGGACTCATTTCAAGGACTTACTCCAAAAAGTCCTTCATCATGGCATCGATCTTTGGCCCCAAGTCCAAATATTTTATGACCATGTCAATCCCGCCACAAGATGAACCATCGATCAATCGGGCGGTGGTATGCTTCTTGACAAAAATGCCAAAGAATCCCGGGCACTATTAGAGGACCTCGCCCTCTATGACAATAAAAGTTGTAATGACCCAAGGGACTTTGCTAAGCTGGTCAAGTCAATCTCCTTGCCTCAAGATGTCCCGAGTACATCTGACCGTCGTCTCATCGAGCTCAAAAATCAAGTCCAACGCTTGATGGAAGCTCATTTTGCTCCTAAACAGCTTGTTCAAGTGAACAAAATCTCTTTTTCATGCAAAATTTGTAGTGGTCCAAACAACACTCACTATTGCATGGAAAATCTCAAGCAAGCTTTTGTCAAATATGCATCCTCTCCTACCGACGAAGCGGGAGTTAAGTAAACCCGAGCAAAATAATCTTGGTGACACCTATAATCCATCATGGAAAAGTCACCCAAACCTTAGGTGGAGATGTTGGGATTAAAGGTCTTCTTGAAGTTATTGTTGTTAAGGAATTAGTTACTGTTGCTAAGTATAAATTAGTGTTGTTAGTAATCTTAATGAAAAACATGCTAAGTAGTTAGTACTGCTAGTTACTACTGCTAGTGTAAGTTACTACTGCTAGTGTATATTACTACTACTAGTTACTACTGCTAGTAATGTTAGTACTGCTAGAGTAAAGTTAGTACTGCTAGTGTAACTTAGTACTGCTGATGAAGATTGAAGAAAACTTTCTAAGTAGTTAATGCTGCTTGTACACAGTTAGTGCTACTGGTACAAAAGTTACTACTGTTGGTGTTGAAAGTTAATGCTGCTGGTATAAAAGTTACAAGTGCTGAAAGATTACAACTGCTGAAAGGATAAAGACTGCTTAGAGAAAAGATAAAGATTGCTTGTGGGATATGCATGAGATATTTTTGTAAAAGATACATATAAGTTATTTGTTTAGAAGATTATGATAACTTAAGAAAATATTATAATCCGATTAGGACTCCTTGGTGTATAAAAGGAGGACCTAGGGTATAGAATTCTAGGTATCAGTATCAAAGTATCAAATCGAGTCATTCATAAAATTGTCATGGCTTCAAGGTTTTTTAACCCTAATACTATTAAGAGTGTTCGTATTATAATGAGGCTAAAAGTTTGGTAAACTGTTTGTTATTGATCTTATTCATTACTGTTTCATTGAAATTCTTCTTAGTATCATTGACTAGATTCCGCATAGTCTTTGATATTCATAATCAAAGTTTCTATCATAGTTGTTTTGAATTTATTCAATACAACTTAGCCTTATACAAGTTAAGCAAGATCTATTCTATTGGAATCAAGAAGTGGTATCAGAGCTTGTGAGAAACTTTGAATAAGAAGAACCTTTACTACACACAAGATCTACTTTTTCAAGAAGCAATGGATTCTCAATCTACTCAAACCATCAAGCTACCCATACTCCAACCTGGTGAGTATGATCTCTGGAAGATGAGGATGGAGCAGTACCTACAGTGCATTGATTACACTCGATGGGAGATCGTAGAAAATGGTAATGCACCAATAGTAACAAAAACTGTTGATGGTAAGGAGACTGTTATCCCTCCTACAAGTATTGAAGAAAAGGCACAAAGAAGGGCAGAGTTGAAGGCAAGAAGCACTTTGTTGATGGCTTTACCTAATGAGCATCAATTAAAGTTCAACTCAGACAAGGATGCTAAGACTCTGATGCAGGCTATTGAGAACAGATTAGGAGGTAATACTGCTACAAAGAAAACTCAGAAAAATCTTCTAAAGCAGCAATATGAAAACTTTGCTGCATTCAGCTCAGAAGTGATTGAGCAAACCTATGAAAGGCTTCAAAAGCTAATTAGTCAACTAGAAATGCATGATGAAGTTATCCCTCAAGAAGACATCAATCAGAAGTTCTTGAGAAGTTTGTTGTAACACCCCTAAAAATGCGTCGCAGCAGAAATATGTCCGGGGGCGTTACTTCATAATACAATAGCACAAGATACAAGAGAACGACCTCTAAATGTATCGTTTGAAAAGTAATCTCGTTGATTTTCTTGAAATTGATATAACATTTGTCCCATAATTGCATCACAATGAAAAGCTTGAAAGTAATACAACGAGATTTGATCATTTGTATGTAAGTATGAATACATTAATGAAATCTTGTCAATTTAGACTCCAAGGCACATCAAGTAAGCCAAGCATCTAATTCCCTTGAGAAAAACATGCTTAAAAGGGTCAACATAAAGTTGGTGAGTTCATAGGTGTGTTTAAGTATAAATGTTGCACCAAAGATTTGCAACGTGTGTATGACCATTTCAACCCTTATAATAGTCACAAATTGTACGTATGAAAGTTGAACCGCAATTGTTCAAAGTATGCATGATAATTATAACCATCACGAAACGTTTCAAGTATGTATTGCCCAATGAGTGACTTCGTTTACTCTAAGTTCATGAAACTGCTGCGTAGACTTATATGTATGCCACTTTATTCAAGGCACAGTAATTGTTTGTATGTATGTGGTTGTTGGCCCTGAATATAACAATCCAGTTGTGTTCTGACATGGTATAACGTTCGTCTCCAGTGATAGCTAATCACCTGAACGGGGATTGTCAATCCCAAATAGATCTATTTTATAACATTCGCGCTCACCCTCCAAGTGATTTACAGTTCATGCAACCTAGGCTAATCCGTAATCATAAAAGTAAAGTATAGTTGCCGCGTCCATACGTGAAAAACAAGTATTGTATCCCATTGCGAGATATATAAAGGAGTATGTAAACTAATTTGTAATCAACCATGTAAATGCATTTGTAAACAAGCATGTTCTCACCCTAAAAATATATGTAAAACAAGTAAAGCATGGGGCTATAAACTCACCTTGATGTTGCAGAACGATTGACAGAAATGCACATATTAAGCACAACACAAACGGAAACCGGAACGGCTCGACCAAGAAGTTGCGGTTTATCTTAACGGTTATGACCCACTAGCTTAGGATAATGTATTTGAGTTTTCCGATGGATGGTTACATCTACGCGACACGTTGATAAAAAATTTAGATTTAAAGTTGTAATAGTTTGGTGGTTGGTTAAATAAAATAAATCGAAAAGTAAACACACGTTTTAAAGTTACGAATTATGTAAACGATGTTTTTTTAAGTCTTTACAAAAGTTATGATTTTTATCTTCTAGTCAGGAATTATAAAATAATATTTTATAATTTAGTATTTCGTTTCCTTGACGGGTTGTAGCTAAAATAGTTGTCTCATTTGTAAAAGTATAGTTTTCGTTCGTTTGTCGGGTTATTGTATAATAACGAATTAATAATCTTAAAACTATATAACTTCGTCCTTTTATCGGGTTTCTAAAATAATAGAAATTATAGTAATGATTACTAAGTATAGAAATTTATAAAAATTTCGGCATGACCTTTTCGTTTATACAACGTTTTCCATTTTTATAAAATTCAATCCATGTTGCAAATATCTGTGTATTTTAATATATACCTAGGCGAGGTTGAATAAGAAACAAAAATAAGTAAACTAAACGCATCCTTGCGTGTTTAGAACATAAACGGATCAAACACACCCTCGAATACTTCGTCAGGTCACAGGTCAAAAATAAACCAAAGAAAAGATGCATTTTACAAGGCTAAATATCTTTAATTATTTATTAGTTAAACAAGTTAGAACTTATTATATTTTAAGCGATATTTACTTGTTTTCTTATTGTTTATATATATAAACATATGTATAATATTTTGTTGTCGTAAAAGATGTTGTCTTCTCATTAAAACCAAGAAATGAAAAATTAGAAATGGAGTTCGGTAATATATCTATCATAACATAGGGCGTAAAACACAAAACCAAACGCCCTTTTAGGGCAGCTGTTAAACAGCGAAACAAACACCCCTTTTACAGTTCAACCACAAATCCAAACGCCCCTAAAGGCTTCAAGACACAAAAACAAAAATAATGTATAACACATTTATTTAACCAACACCACCATTGGATCTGGCTTTATACTTATAAAATCTTACGATATATTTATTAATTGATTTATATAAACCAAACGCACCCTATGTTGTTTTCTGTTAAACCAAACGCACCCTAAAGGCTGTTTCGCAGCCAACCAAACACACCCTTTCAGTGTTTCTGCTTAACCAAACGCACCCTTGTGGCATTTCTGCTAAACCAGACGCACCCTTGTGGCGTTTCTGTTAAACCAAACGCACCTTATGGTTTTTCTTTTAACCCAAACGCACCTTATGGTTTTTCTATTAACCCAAACGCACCCTTATGGTGTTTCACAGCCAACCAAATGCGCCCTACTCGGCTGTGAAAACCCAACGTACCCTTGGTGCTGTTAATAACAACCAAACACACCTTTTGGTGCTAAACCCAGATCCAAATGCACCCTTTGGTGCGGGTTGACCACTAAAACAAACACCCTTTTCGGGTTTTAAGCAAACCAAACGCACCTTCTTAGTGCTGTTACAGCCAAACGCATCCCTATTCGGGTGCTATGCCGCGATGGTAGCGATGATAGGGTGATGATGTTGTTGTCGTGGTGGTGGTAGTGTCGCGTGGGGTGAGGATGGATCAGTGGTGAGGAGATGGTGTCGGTTGTGGAGGTGACGATGATGATGAGGTGGTTGTCGTGATGGTAATGGTGTGGCAGTAGAAATGATATTAATGGTGGGGTACTCATGGTGGTGTGGTGGGGTGTGCATCAGCGGCAGGAGGGGGAGTCCGAGGATGGTGGCCGGCTGGTGTAGTGGCCGGAATATGGCCGGAGTGGTGGTAACGGCGCCGGAAAAACAAGAGAGTATGTGTGTGTGGGTAGGGTTTGATAGAAATGAGGTGCAACCCTCATACATTTCATTATATACTCAAAAGTTATAAACAAAGTGGCAAGTGCCAAAAAGATGGAGGTTAATGGTGTAAATATTTTCACAGGGACCAAAAGTATAGATTTTGTTAAATAAGGGTTCGAGACTCGTTTAAGCCACTTAACGGATGATTCAAAACATGAAAATTACACCGTTGCATTCCAAATGATTTTTCCCACAAAAATGAGTATTTACATGACTAGTTTTCATAAACGTTTAAAAAAAATTATTTAAAATGTTTATTATTTATTTGGTAGTCATTGGGTGTCTCAAGTAAGTTTGTCCGTAAAAATACAACTTTGACTCGAACATTTGCGTTTTTATCAAACGTTTCTGAATAATATGATAAATAATCTATTTAATATTTGTATTTAATAAAAAGTGATAATTAAATATAATTTAATTATTTTTGTGTCCGTACGTGTTGTTCTTGTTTCTAAAATTTGTGAGGGTATTTCGGTCATCTTTTGCTTGTTTTCGGTCTCGGGCAAAACTAAAAAGTTATCCGGAATGTCGTTTTACATCAAATTGCTTTAGAGTCCGATTTGTGAAAACGTGATTTACCGGGTCGTTTTTGATAAGTCAACTTAGGAATAACATATATCTTCTCGTTTTCAAGTCAAATAAGTTAAAAATAAATTTGCACATGAGAGATATGTAATAATAAATATGATTTATTATTTAAATATGTTTCAAAAAATTACTGGTTACGCGGTAATCGTTTTTATGTGACAATAAAAGATCAAGAGTCAAAAAGTCAAGTCGGACCCGAAAAGTCAAAGGGTAAAATAGTCATTTAAAATTCCAAAAATTGCCGGTTGTTACATTTGTCACAAGAATGTACTATGCATACTATTGTGTGAAGGAACAAACCAGAGATTGAGACATTGAGTTTGGATGACCTCTTCAACAACCTGAAGGCTTATGAATCAAAGGTCAAGGGGACATTTAGCTCAACCACAAACTCACACAATGTAGCCTTTCTGTCCTCTAGCAGCACTAACAGTGCAACTAGAGCAGTTAATACTACTCAGGGTGTTAATACTGCTCAGGGTGTTAATACTGCTAGCACTCAAGGTGCTTCTGATAGCTCAACAACTGTTGAAAATTTGAGTGATGCTGTGATTTATTCCTTCTTTGCTAGCCAACCAAGTATTCCACAGCTTGATAATGAAGATCTACAACAAATCCATCCTGATGATCTAGAAGAGATGGACTTGAGGTGGAACATTGTTATGCTGACTATGAGGGCAAGAAAATTCCTGAAGAATACTGGAAGAAACCTGGACATGGCCAACAAAGAAAGAATTGGGTTTGACAAGTCCAAGGTGGAGTGTTTCAACTGCCACAAGAGAGGACACTTTGCAAGGGAGTGCAGGGCACCCAGGAATCAAGACATCAAGAACGGGGAGCCTACTAAAAGGACTGTGCCAGTTGAGGAAACTACTTCAAATGCCTTAGTGTCTTAGTGTGATGGTTTTGGCTATGATTGGAGTGACCAAGCAAAAGAAGGTCCAACCAATTTTGCTCTCATGGCTTATTCTTCAACAAGTTCAAGTTCTTCTACAAACTCTGAGAACAAAATAAACAATTAGTTAAAGACTTAAGAATAGCTAGGATAAGTGTTGTCTCTTATAAAACTGATTTAGAATCTATAAAAGCTAGACTGTTAGTCTTTAAGAAAAATAAGTCTGTGTAAGAGGAAGATATAAAACTCTTAAAACGTGAAATCTATTTAAGAGATTTAGATATTGCAGAGCTTAAAAGGAAGTTAGAGTTGGCTACAAAAGAAAAAGATGAGGTTCAACTTACGGCACAAAAATTTAAAAATTCATCAAAAAAACCTGAGTAAACTTCTAGACAGACAGATAATGGATAGGTATAAAACAGGATTAGGGTATAATGTTGTCCCACCTCCCTATACTGGGAATTTTATGCCACCAAAACCTGATTTAGTTTATCCTAGTTTAGATGATTTTGTTGATGTGAGTGAGTCTATAGTTGAAAAGCCTACTGTTGAGACTAATGAAACTAAAACTGCTAGAAAAGAAAATGGAGCCCCAATTATTGAGGATTGTGTGTCTGAAAGTAAAGAAGAAGATGTGCCTAAGATTAAAATAGTTGAGATGTTTAATAAACCTAGTTTTGCTAAGATAAACTTTGTTAAATATACTAAGCAAGTAAAATCCCCTAGGAACACATCAGTTGATAAAAATAGGCAAAACACACCTAGTCCTAGAGGAAACAAGAGAAACTAGAACCAACAGATGTCTCAAAAATTAGGAAATAATTTTGAGATGTTCAACAAAGCTTGTCATGTGTGTGGGAGTTTTGATCATTTGAAGAATGATTGTAATAACTGGTATAATAATAGAAGATTTGAAAAACCAGTTTGGAAAAATGTTCAAAGGGTGAACAAACAAAATTTCTCTAAATTAACTCACCTCAGTCCAAAAAGGAACATGGTTCCAAGAACAGT
>BQNB010125977.1:0-16623 GCA_026074375.1 Tanacetum coccineum
AAAATAAAAACATGCATAAATCTAAATGCATGCACTAGTTTTCACCTTAAATGTTTATAGAATCATCATGTAGACAATATTTATAAGCTAGAAAAGTCACAACACCAATAGGTTGGGGTTTTGGGTCTGACGAGCACAAAAGGAAAAAGAAAGAGCAATGACCACTTTCCACTTGATCCTATCTTATTTTAAACCATTTTTGGAATAGTGTTTATAGGATATTCAACATCAAAAATCAAATATAAGTTGTGTGTGTGTGTGCTCAGCCGACCAAGGGAAGCAAAAGAGAAAAAGAAACAAAAATTTTGTACTAGTGTCTTATAATAAAAGGTTTTATATGTAGGTGTGTAAGACTCTTTTTAAAATTTTGGAAGTAAACAAAAGAAGTGTAATGATTATTCATTGGAAACTCAAAATTGTTTTGTGTGTAATGCTTGCCATACTCGGCAGCTACAAAGCTAGGGAGAAAAGTCATGCAAATTTTTTTATTATTATTATTATTTTTCTTTTTATTTCATGTTAATTTCTTGTGTTACATTTAAATAAGGTGTATCTTGTACACTTTTAAATAAAACGAGAGCTTTGGCCAAGGTCGAGAAACAAAGACGACACGGTTCTTAAAATAATATTTTATGATCATAAAATAATAACGAGACACGTCGTAAATTTTTACGATGCTCGAAACGATTAACGAACACTCGATCACACGTCGACTCGCGAAACGTCAAAAATAAAAATAATCAAATCTTTTCAAAATTTTCATAATAAAATACGAAAATATTAACTATCGACAAATAAAATTTTAAATGTCGACTCTCGCTCACGGAAACTCGTAAAATAATATTTACGACGTCGGGTTCGCGACCGTCGTACGCGTCGAAAAACTCAGGTTGTTAAAGTATCTACCCCTTTAGGGAGCGACGTCCCGGCGCTCAATTCGTCTAAATCGTCTTCGGTTAAATTGTGAAGAGATGAGGATATAGACTAGTCATCGTCGAGGTTTCCAGCGGAAACTAAATCAGAAAAGGTCAAAACATCAAATACATGCAACGTGCATAAGCGAACGGATTAAATGTCGCGACTATCCTTAAAAGGAAAAATAAAATACATGACTCGAAGAAGAAGCCATTGGAAACGAGGAATTTAAAAAGTCATCAATTCTTGGAAGCGATTAAGGGTTCATTACTATTAGCTTATCAAGTTTGCCGCGGTCGATATAAATTCGGAAAAATTCATATAACAAATTATGAGTCGAAAGAAGTTCATAGCCCAAAGAATGTTTCGTACGGACGAACACACGCTATGTCGAATACACATAAGCCCACTCATTTATAATTTGTCACTTACAAAAAGAGGCGTCTCAATCCTTGTAAGTGATGAATTATGAACTTATGGTTCGGTGGTTTATAATTTCCTTATTCAAATAAAGAAGCGTCCTAATTCATTTCAATAAGACGATTATAAATCATCCTACTTAAGCATGGCCGACACAAAACACAATATCAAAACAATGTCACAATAAGTAAAAAGGAGTGTCTACTTAACGGCATGATTCTTCAAAATCATAAGAAGTAACAAGAAGAGTAATAAGGCGTTAGTCAATCGCATTCCAAAGGTATGTGCCAAGAGACGGCACGATCCAAGGTGGCAAGATAAAGCCGTACTCCCATCAATTGGAAGATTTCAAAACAATAGATTACAAACACAATATACACGAGTCAAAAGCATAGGAAGAGTGTTCGGACTCGGAGTCGAACAATAAAATAACTAGTGGAATTGACAAAGCACACCGAATGTCAATATCATCAAAAAGGAAATAAAATAAAGTCACGTTAATGTTTCGGAGATCACCGCATCGCTCATAAAATATCAAAGAAAAAGAACTTATTAAGACTTACCATAGTACTATACACATATGTAGGTAATTATCATTACATAAACATTTCTGCCCTTTGCAATCTGACTTAATGGACCTATATTTCAAAATCCGTAATAGGTATAAATGAACGGTTTTCTCCTTAAACAAGATGTTAGACTAATACTATACACACATGTATAATTAATATCTCATAACAATTTTTTACCATTGGCACTGACGTAATATACTTATATTCCAAAATTTCGTAATAGTATAATAGAACACATGAGGTTTTCCGGCCTCAAACAAGATGTAAGACCTAATTTACTAATGATTACAAGATAATTTAACTCAAAGTGTTTCAGGTCCAAAGACAATTAATTGTTTTACACTCGATAAGCCCAGATCTGATTAATAAAACGTTTCTGTCCCCAACCGTTTTAACTAATTCCCACTTTAAAACTTGGTTTGACACCAAACGAAAGCCCATGTTTAAGTTTATCTAAATTATACAGGTTTGATATGGAAAATGGGGCACTTAGTATGAAAAATTCTGGTCATAAATTAGTTTGAAATTCTGGGCACAAATTTTAGTTATTTTAACCATTTTGGTCGTAACCCATTCATCCGGAATGGTTAAGTCTCTACCGAAAGAACAACATGGTCCTCACATGATGTACCCTTCACCCATGTATAAACCCAATAGCCTCCAATTCAAAACATATCCAATTTAGGTAAAATAATCTGCCTTGTAAATTATGGGTTCGCACTAAGTTCATTTCCACGGTTTTGGTCGTATCTCGACCATCCGGAAGAGTTGGCATTCCATCCAACTCGCCACTAGGACCTAAGGTATTATACTATTCATTCATGTAAAAATACAGTAGGTTTTAAGCCAAAATTTTCCCATTAACACACCAATCATCTGCCGGTCACCCATTTGGACTAGTTTTACAAATTTGGGCGTAACTAACTTATTCGGAGGAGTTACGACTCCATCCAAAGCCCCACATACACCTTGTATGTTTACTTACCCAACAAAATACCATGGTTACTGACTTCAAGTTAAAACTTTGACATTATACCAATTTTTCTCAAAAGTTCTAAAAATATACTTAAGTGACCGAAAATAGTCGACACTTATATACATTACCCTTATATATATAGATATGGTGATCCCAAAGATAAGCGTAAGAATTCAATAAGAAAGTATCCCATATACGTACGAGTATCCTTATATAATACTAGTATCAACGTTCGAAGGAGAAAATAAGAAACAAGAAGTACGCGATAATCGGAGTGGTCAATATATATATATAACCGACCGATATAAGGCAAATAGTATGACGTCATAAGATAGACGTAGGAGAGCGAAATCATAATCGAGGATTATATACTAGTTATTCATGCAATAGCAATAAAAATGCAAAAGAGAGCATATAAGTTACCTGGGAGCAAGCAAGCGCGGATATCGGACAATGAGGAAGGACTCTTAAAATTTCCGAAAACAATTGTAGTCTAGGTTTTTGTAAAATGACCTAGTTTGCTACAACTTGTGCTCTGATACCACTCTGTAACACCCCCATAAAATCACAACGCAGCGGAATACCACTTTGGGGTGCTACTTCATAGTATAAAGTACAAGTTACAGTAAACGACCTCAAAAGAGACGTTTGATAAAATGTCACATTCGATTTAAATAAATCAGAGTAAATTTAGGTCCCAATAATTTATGATTTAACAAGATTACAAGATTTCAATCATGATTCAATGTATATTTTAAAGATAAATGATTATCAAATGTGAAGAAAACCGAGTCCTTTAAGTTTTGATATCCACGCGACTCGAATGCTCCCAATGCTCAGCTAGCAATATAATAACCTGAGAAAATACATGCAAAAACGTCAACAATAATGTTGGTGAATTCATAGGTTTAAGTAAAAGCAGTATTGAAATAGTTCAAGAAATATTTCTGTAAGAAAAGTAGCGTTACAACATTTAGAAGAATTGTTATCGAAATCCAAGTAATGTTTCAATAAATCAAGTAATGTTCAATAGTGGACCACAAGGTTTAAGATCAGCCAGCGACAGTATTTCAAAGTATAATTCAACAGAATACATTGCAACGAATACAATGTATCTATTCATCTTGATTGCATTGAGCTCATGACACCGAAGCCTTGACGTTAACACATATCTTGTATGTAATTCATGTTGCCCCATAACTAGGTATTATTGCCTTATACCTAACTTCTAAATACAAATTGTCCGTTGACTGGGTGCTCGAAAGGATTCGATTCACATACCCTCAGACGGGGTTGTCAACCCAATAGATCTATTTAATGTATTAGCGCTTCCTCCACTATATGGCAAATTAACGGTTCAAATCTGGGGACTTTTGGCAATATCTACTCATGCGAATAATCTCATAAACGTTAAAAACAAGCATACTCTTCAAGCACTGTGCCAATTTAAAACAATAATGAATTCAAAACTCACGGTTTTGTAAATAGATAATCAATGTGGTACACAAAACATTTAGTAGCAAATTCAAACTTCAATAATTCCAATGGTAAATACCACCATTTATCAAACATTATCAAAATCATTAATAAGCAAGCTAAAAGCTTTAGTGAAAACAATTCATGTAACGGCTTAATGTAAAAAAGAAACATTTTACTTGGTAAAACAACATTATTTCTCACCACCTAAAATAAGATACAAAACCATAAAAAGCAAAGGTGGGGCTATGAACTCACCTCGATTGAAGACCACAATCAATAATAAACAATCACGAAGCGATCACCATAACATACTCGTACCGCCGGGACCTATATAATTCTCTTCAAGGTTACTGAAATAATAAATAACGACCTGAATGATGCGTACATCGCAACGATAGAGATCGTGACAAAGATACACATGTGAAGATAAACCACTTTGCGCCTTAGATCCTAAAATCCCACAAATTAAGGTTGCAAATCGTATCTTTTAATTAAATCAAACATCGCTAAGCTAATACTTTCTATTTTAAGAAAACTTTCTATTTTAGGAAAGTTACCACATATGGAAAGTTACCAATTTTGGTAAGTCTGGCATCGCCATTATATTTGTAAAAATATTATATTTACCTCGTCGAAATAATCGACTTTCCCAATTTTGGTTATAATTACACATATCGGGATTATGTCCCATATAACCAAAGTATTACTAATTTTTATAATTTTATCCGTTCAATAAACTCGTTAAACTCTAACTTGTTTAAAATTCCGTAAAAATAATTGGCGCTTATTAAATTATTATGAACTTTCAATCAGTCTTGTATTCACCCGTTGACTTTTAAAGTCAACGATTTGACATTCATTGACATTTTAACTTATATTTATCTTATACCCAAATCTGTGACCCGCGGCCAAACGACCCTCTAAATAACCATTTCACGACTCGTCAAAAAGAAATTTATGCAAAACGGAATTGCGGACAACATTGTAGTTTAAGTCGAGACCCTCGAAACTCGACAGAAAATGACCAAAACGCCCCCCTCAAGAACTGCTGGAACTTGACTATTTTAATAAAAACGCAACAGTTTGACCATACTATTTTGACCCGCTATACACATATTTCCGTGACTTTGCCCAAAAAAGAGATATTATTCTAGAAAACGTCATTCCGTACAACTTATCTGTTTCGCGCGGAAGGCTTAAACGGACATTCGAAAGTGCTCAAAGACGCCTATTGAAAATCTGTGACAGAACCTATTATTTTATAAGATAGCTGAAAACCAAAAGTAATAAAAATTCAAACTTCTTTTGGCCATAAATTCTTCGTTATTAAGAGTTACGGGACGTTGTCGAATTTCCCGAAACGAACAAAAAAAAAAAGCTCTTTCATATTCCTCAAGATCAAAAATCAATTTTGATATATTTTCGGACCTAATGTTTTTCCTGGTCAAGAGTTTCTGCTCGTAGTTTTATACTTTTCAAAACACATCAAAAACACATATTTAAAGCCCTTCCCAACAACTATAATATGTCTAATATGACCTATAAACAATACATGATCAAATCAATCGACCCATAATACGATCTAACCTATTCACGCAAGATTTCCCCAAATTCATCACATGCATTCACGAAACAATCGAATCAATAAAAATGAACAAATAAACATAAAAGAATGCTTACAAAAGCGCACAAGAGCTAGATCGGTACTCGATTTGTTCCTCCCTTGTCCTAGCCATACCGAACTCGAACCACATCCCCAAAACCAAAACCTGAACATTTTTCAATTGAACCGAAGCTTGAAATTAGTAATTATCCATCCCAGAGCACCCACTTACCAAACGAAACGAAAACACTCGATTCTAACTCAACTCTAACTAGCAAAATACCCATGCATGTCTATCTTTTAGTGAGAAAATGTGAGAAAAAAACGAGGGGATTCGAAAAATATAAGTTGTTAGGGTTGCATTAAAATTTTTTTCCCCGCGAACCACGATAGTTTTTCGGCGGCGGCGACCGTTCGGCCGAGCGGCGGAGGTGGCGGTTTCCGGTGTGGACCGAAAAAAGTTTTCTCGCTGGTGGTCGGTAGGAGCCTTTCCTTAAAACTTGAAAAACTTAAAAATGGTAACAAAATCCCCATATCCTCAAATTCTTAATCTTAATAGTTTATATATTGTTTAATATTGAAATCCTCAAACTTTTATCATTTTTCGTCTATAACCCATAGACTTTTTTTCTTGCAATGACTACAAATTGAGTCGTAAGTGTCATCGAGGCCGAGTTATACATAATGTCTTAAATCTGAAGTCGAGCTCCCGTCATGGAAATTCATCGAGATTTAGTTATGCATAATGTCTGAAAACCGAGTTTGAGCCCTATCCAGCTCGACATAAACTTAGTTGCTCCTCAATGAATTTAGACATTTTCAAGGTTCATCCTTTTGACTAGTTGAGTTGAAGAGTAACTCACAGATAGCTCTTTTCATCTACACCAACCTTGAAGTTAAGCTACTCAAGACATAGCATTTTAGATTTGATTATGCTGTTAAAATTATAAAAGTAGATTATTCAGTAAGTGTATAAAGTGCTAACAAGACAACCCATTTGCAAAAGAAGAAATTATATACAACTGATGTTTGTTCCTTAACCCAACCAGACCAACCTGTTTGATTGTTGGGTGGGTTGCAGGTGCAAAAGTTATTAAAAAACTGAAAGATAGCAGATTTATTTAATAATTGATGTTGACATTATAATAGTAATAATAATAACTGGTAGCTGTATGAAGATGGAGCTCAGAAAAGTTAAATCGATGAAGCATTGAGTTATTCTTGACCTCAAAAACTAATTAAGATTTGAGTTAAAAGTCAAGCTCAGGTTGAGCTTGTTTAACTAGAGCTCAAGTGGAGCTTAAGTCGACCTTTTAACAAGTTGAGTTCAATTGTCTCATAAATAGCTTATTTCATTTACAATTTTACTTTGTGTCGATTATTATAATGTCTATGCTTATACAAAAATTGAAGTCAAGCTATTTAAGACATACTATTCCGGATATGGTTATGTTATAAAAAAATGTTTGAAAAAACTAGGTAAAGGTATAAAACTCTAACGAGAGAATCCCTTTGTGAAAGAAGAAAGATCTATACATAACTACAGTTTGTATGTTAGTAAGTAACCTAATAGGTTAATTGACCTAAACCTGATATATCCGTTTAATATAGGTCTAATTGCGGGTTAATTTTTTTTCTTTGAACATCCTATAGATGAAAAGGTATGTAAAAAACAAATGTTTTAAAACTGGGTTTTTTTATTGACCTGGTTTAATAGCCGGGTCAACCTGTCGGGTCAATCTAGTTTTTAAAACATTGTAAATAACAATAATGATAATAATATGATAATGATACTATAAAGTAAATTTGTTCAAAAAAATATTATAAAGTAAAACAATATTACTTATTTATCAAACTTTGAAGATATACTCCACACTACAACATACCTTACACCAAAACAACATACAACATACAACATACGGTTACTCACTTGTTAAAAGATATTGGCGCCATTCTAAGAAATGGTTTCGCGCCCCTAGATATGTGGGGATCGTGGAGCAGCAGTCACTCCTTCCATATAAGGTTTATCTTGAAGTTTATTAGATGCAATATACTTTCAGGAAGCAGTAGAACAAGGTATGTTAAGACACCATTCACTATTTTAGATCATAATTTAAGGTAATTAGTTTTAATTTACCTTATATTTTAATGTTAGGGTGCTAGATTCATTAAGTTTGATTGTATGATTATTGTTAATTAGGTAATTTTTTACTTTTTAATTTTATGTTAGTAATCTAGGGTTCTTTCAATTAAAATTGATAACTGTAATTGTGTAGGAACATTGAAACCTAATTTTCGATTTTGTTTATCACTAATTATAATTTTGAACCTATCGAGTGCTTGAACAGTGATGTGTTGATTGATCAAAACCAACCTCACATTAACCTCAAACAAAATTAGGCAAAAGGGTATCAAGAGTACTTGAAAGCAGAGTTGGATTCTCATAGGGAACTAGTTTTTTAACAAACAGATGATGCTATGATTTATGAATCTAAGACAAAACTTTATCAAATTATAATTCAAATTGCTATGTAATAAGTTTTGACGTGTAAATTATAGGCTACGATTTTCGTGGGACGTTAGAAGTAGGTTCATTGGGCGCTAATTAAGCGACTACTTCTAAATCAGTGGGTCTTGATTCGGCTTCATTCAAGTACTGTAAATGTGACAAATAGCAAAGAAAGAAATTGCAAGGAAGCTAACTAATAAATGCTAGTTGAATGTGCATAATAATGCTAGCTATTGACTTGCCCATTTACTTTGAATTATGTGGTACCTAAATGCCTTGACTAGTTGTTAACCTCTTCGGAAAGAACTTAGCCAAACAAAAAAAGAATAAAAAGTTAAAAAAAAATAGAAGTATTTTACCTGTATTTGTTTTAGTAGACAAAACAGTCAAATTCATAGCCCCTCGCACCTGTAAAGATCAACTCGGGTGTAGCTCTTAATGAATAGACCAATATTATTGGTTCACTTTTAGTTGGTTGTGTAGATTTAGAGTAAGGTCAAGTGACTTCTGTTTGGCACGGAATGTGAAACAATCAGTTGGTTAGACAGGTTGAGTAATGAGTCAAAATATGTAATTCTAGCACAACTGAAAGCAGCTCTGTTTAGATTGACCGTCTTTGATAAGTTATACTCAAATATGACTTTTACAACAATAGCTGATAAGTTTGACCTTATATAATCAGATTCCTAATCACTTTTTTTCAAACTATCTGAACTGAGTATTCTGGCTTGTTCAAACGTATGTCCAAACACCTATAAGAAACTAAAATGCTGGTAGGATGTAAAGATTTACGTACTTTAAGTTATACTAGTAGAAAATTATGTATAGATTCCGGTTGATGATGTTGCATTGTGGCTACTTAAGGCCGGAACTTATACTGTATAACTAGTGATGTGTCATGTGTGATGCATGATTGTAAGGTATAACAGCAGTTTCAGAAATAGTTGCATTTCTCAGACGTGTAAAGCATATAAACGAGGATACAAAGATTGATCCTTTTAGCATTGAGTTTGCTTTAGTAGAGATGTTGTTTTGAATAAAACTTTGTCACCGTACCACTAGGAATGACTTTAGTAGATATGTTTACAGGCTGACGACAAACTACTAAGGATTAGGACTTGATAAATAGAAAATTTGTTTGTCTTAATGTCTTGTGAAACTATAGAAGTTCATTAGTTGATTGTGATATATAGATATATGCGTTTTCTAGCTTAGAATTCACACCATATAATCGGGACGGGGGATCGAGTGTATTACCATACCTGCTTTTCAGTTTCGGGGATTCCCCGTCCCCTTCCATATACCTGGTCAACTCGGGGATTCCCCGGTTAATTTAGGTTCGGGTATCGGATTCTCCGTCGAGTTCGGAGTTTTTTTCCCTCTCTAGTCTGCATATTGCCCTAAATTATATGTCAAAAAGAACTTTAGAGTTTAAAGTATACTCCTTCATTTCTTAAACTTCTACAATACAACTTCACACTCTTTGATTGTTTGTGGGATAATTAAGATCTCATTATTCTTCATCTTTCATTTGTCATATAATATTCTATTTCTTTTTGGTTTGACATTTATTTTTTTATAGTGATTATGACGCGTACTAATGTTGGGCGCGGAGGTAGAGGTGGACGTGGAGGTGGACGTGACCTTAGTGATCATGCCGCTGCTCGTGGTTGGGGTCAGAGAATTATATGGACTAACACCTTGGTATGTGCTTAAATACACATACCTTTTACCTTTAAAAACGAGCTAAAATAACCAAAAACGGACTTAAAATGCCAAATATATGCTTGTTTTGCTAATTGTATTGTGCAGGAACGGATAACTAAGAAAAGGACGAAAAACAAAGCCAAAACGACAAAACCGGACTCGGAATGGAAAAGACTGTGAAAGATAAAGCCAAAATCAAAGCCGGAAAGTCAATCAAGTCAAAAAAAGTCAACAGAAAAGTCAACTGGTCAAAGTCAAAGTCAACCCAAGTCAACCCCGAGGTCAAAGTCATCAGAAATATAGGGTTCGGGAATCGAAAATTGTCAATCCCTAATACTTATAATTTAAAGAGAAAAGAAAAGAAAAGAAGGAGTAATGGTGATTTGCAAGTGCTCAAAGTAACAAGTAGGGGGGCAGTCCTGCCAACACTCCATACTTGTACACCACAAGGACGTGGGGTGCAACTGAACATAACACTCTTGGGGACTTGTTTTGCCAAGTCCCCAAAAGTTTTAAACAACAAGGACCATGGGTGCAATAACCATATACACTTAGAGGGACCATTTTTGCCAAAGTTCTGAAACTTTCACTCTGTTATACACCCCAACGCCTTTTCCCGCTCGTTTTTCCCTCCCAAACAACTCACGGGTTGTTTAACCCGTTTTTACCCCATGAACCTTCACCACCACCATGGATATTCATCTCCCCCCTCCTCCACTACCTTTCCCAGCCACAAAGGTGCCAACTTGGCAATCCCACACCCCCCAAGACCTATTTCGACGGCTAGGATGGACTTTGGAAGAATTAAAGGCCAAGATTAAAGGTTTAAACCTCTCACAAAACAAACACATCTCTGTTTATGTGTCTACAAACAAGCACAACAAGAAGAGAAAGAAAAAGAAGACCTAGCTTTAGTTTTCGGCTATAAAAAGCCTTGTAAGCCATTGTGGCAAATATTCAAGTTTATTAAGTTTTAATTCAGTTTTTAATTAAGTTTTTATTGTAGTTTAAAGTGTTTTCAAGTTAACCTCTCTTATGCATTTGTAATTTTCAGTTTTAATGAAAATTTAAGCCGTTTTTACTTCATAAGCTCTCAATAAGCTAATTTGAGCTTATTCTTGTTAATAAGCTCAAAATTCAGTTTAATACCTGTTAAAAGTTCTTAAATACTGTTTTAAGTTGAATTTAGTTCATAAATGCTCATTTGATTGTGATTTTGGAAGCTTTTGGAGAAATAAGCTAATATAAGCTTATTGAGCTTATTGCTCAGGTTTAGAGGCTAAGGAGCCATTAGGACAGGCTTTTTAGGCCACTCACTCAGAAAGAGTGGCCTTGGTTCTGAGACAACAAATCCCAAGGTTTCAATTCTCAATTTCCATTTAGCTTAATTTTTAGCTTTAAACACTAGCTTATTTGTTTTCAATATTTGTTAACACATTAGGTTAGGCTTGTTAGTTAGCTGTTTTAAGTCTTTATTGCATAATTTTTGTCTAGTCTTAGTTTACAACTTAAAACTGTCATAAGTATTAGTATAAGCTAGTAGAGAAACTAGCTTATTTTTCTTAATAAGCTAGGATTTTTAGTTTTAAAATAGTTTAAATAGGTCAAAATAAGTAGGAGTAGATAAAAGGTTTTTAAAGTTTTAGTTTAAAAATGTATTTTAATCCCATTTTGGCTTGACAGTTTTGAGATAAAGGGGTGTTTGGCATAAGCTTAAAAACGGGTCAAAAATGGTTTTTGCATGGGTTGGGGTACTTTGGCTAATTTTAGCTTAAGTTTTTTAGCAAGTTTAAGCTGTTTTTTAAAACATTTTTAGTTGGAAATTGTTTTTCAAAGGTATAAGAACCTTTTTCAAAACTGTGAAGTTTTTTAGTAATCCACAAGTGCTTATTTGATTAAGCACTTGTGGTTTGAGTTGTACATCAAAAAAGTGTGTGATTTGTGTGTTAAAAGAGGGCTGTCACAAGCCCTTTGTCCTTTTGACTTTGTGAGTCAAATTAACTCAAACATTTCTGTCACAGTTTGTAAAAAGCCAAAAGACCTTTTTCACAGCCAAAAATAAGCAAGTAAAAATGCTTTTCCAAAGCTGAAAATTGGTGCACAAGCCCATTTGCCATAGCACTCAATCTGTTTGGGCTTATTTGTGATTTTAGAGCTTATTTGACAGCTTAAAATAAGCTGTCAAATAAGCCCTTGAGGTTTGCCTTAAAGCTCCCCTGGTGCAAAGGGGGAACTTTAGGCTCATCTTTCTCAGCCATTAAGCACACTTAAGCCCAAGTATTTGGCTTATTTTAAGAGCTTATAAGCTCTTGTATAAGCCCTCAAAGTTTCAGCCCTTGATAAGCTTATTTGTGTGCTTATTTTTGAGCCCAAACATGCCTCTTGGCTGTTTTAGCATCACCTTAGGCTAAGGGACTGCTTATTTTTTCTTGGCTTATTGAGCTTATTTTGTTAGCTCATTTGTGGCCTTTTCAGCTTATTTTGCTTGTGTGATAAGCTGTGTTAAGTTTATTCCCATCTCAATGTGCTTAATGAGCTTTTCAAGCCCACATTTACACCAACAGTACTAACCCCCAAGTTAGTACTGTTGTGGGTTTAAGCCACATTCTGGCTTATTGAGCTTATTCCATAAGCTCAAATTGTGTCCTGGTAGTTTATCTAGGTTAGCTAGTAAGTTGTCAAGCTTATTTTTCTTTTTCATAGTTTATTTGCCCAAGTAACTTAGTAAAATTTTAGCTTTTAGGCTTATTTCATGTTTCTGTCACTTAAGCCTTTCCAACAGCTTATTTAGTTAGCTTTCCCTTTCCTTTTTAGCTTATTTAAGTTAGTTTAATCCCCTTTTGCTTATTTTAGTCCTTAGGTTTAGTTTGCTTATCTCCTTCTTTTTAGCTTATTTGAATGCTCAGCTTTAAGCTTCTTAGCCATTTAAGCTTTGTTTAAGCTTTTCTGTCTTTAAGCTTTTGTCCCAGCTTATTTAGTTTAAGCTTTTCACTTTTTGTAGCTTATTTAGGTTAAGTTTACCCCTTTTAGCTTATCTAGTCCCTTGTCTTAGCCAAATTCGACCATAAGTCTAAAAAGACTTAGTTTTTCTAGCTTATAAGCCTTTTGGGCTTTCTGTCAACTTTAAGCTGATTTTTCAGCTTATTTAGGCCTTTTCAGAAAAAGCTCTAGTTAACAAAGTTGTTAAGCCCCACGAGCTTAACAACTTTGCTTCTTTGAGTTTTCAAAAAAAAAAAAAGGGGAAGACACTTGGTCCGGGTGAGCAAGACTCGAACCCTGGACCAAGCGATACATCCCCTTTAACTCACACACACTTAACCACTGCGCCCTTGGGTCTTTTTCGTTATAGACTCAAGGGCAAACATATTTATACACGTTTTACCCTCATAAGCCCATAAGCTGTAAAAGCTTATTTTCGGGGCTTATTGCATAAGCTGTGTGGTGTCTTTTATTTTTCGTAGGTACCTTATAGAGTCTAGTATTTTGTGTAAATTTTTCAGAATTTTTCGTAGACGTTTAATATTTTTTATAATTTAATTTAGTTAAAAGTTTATTAAATTCATAATAAATACAAAAATTATCAAAAAAATATTTTGCTTTTTTAGAAAATTTTCTTTTATCATCTAGTTTGTAGGAAAAATATAAAATTTTTCGTAGGGTCATTTTTATAACTTTTCATCTTTTAAAGAACGGGTCCGGGTACGGGATTTTGTTTTGACTCGTTTTTGGGTCAAACGAACTCCGTTTTCGGTCTAGTCTTTTTCATTCTTCGTTATTTGGTCCATAGAGTAGTTTAGAAGCGAAAATTTCTTCGTAGGCTTATTTTTAAAGATTTTAGGTTTTCCCCCTTTTGTTCGGGATTCGGGCCTTCGTTTTCTAGTTTAATTTCATAATTTTTAGGGTTTTCTTAAACGTTTTAGTTCGTTATTGTTTAATTTGACTTTTTCAACTTCCCAAACTCATTCCTTCCTTCAAACTCAAATCTTCGATCGTATCGATTTACCATTCCAGCCTCGTTGGGGATTTACGACCCGGGAAAGCTCTATACTACTTCTCGGTATCATTGATTCTGCTTTTAGACTATTCTTACTATATATTTTATATTTCATTATATTATATATATTTTAAGGTATAGTTTGAACGGATCACACCTCTAGTGCCCATTCTAAGAAAAATGCAACTATGTCCTCTGATACAAGGGTTCAAATACCTGTAGGAGAGGATGAGCCAAATACAGACGTATTCCAACACCGAAAAGGTTCAAATATTATCGAACAAGTCCCACATGACCCATCAAAGATGATAATGATCAGTTTGGATGCCTGAGAGTATGCATATTAATTTAAATACATCTACCTGATGCTTGTGATATTAGTGATAACTTTTTTTTAATAATCTGCTACTAGTGTTCATTTTGTTGCAATGTTTCCTTTGTAGATTTACTGACCCAAAGGTCTCTCGTAAGATAACTTTTATCTTGAAGACCATGTTTAATGGTCACTGGACAACATGAAAGGAGGTTGACAAGTCAACTCGTGATGAATTATGGGCGCATTTTAAGGTATGTACAGTGTCTTTGTAATAGTGGCAGATGATCATGAGTAAAAAAACCAATACCTTCTATAGTATGCCCTCTAGAATCATTGTCGATCAAGCATGAAGATGCATACTAGTTCCCAAAAACTTTATAGTAAGCAACCTCAGACCAACATGCTTTATCATGGAACCATAATAATTACTAACTAGGGTGTTTGCATACTTATTATTTTATCACTAAAATTCAACAATTTTCTTGCCGTCCCATTATCTTTAAAGATCAATCATGTTTGTGATTGGGAGTTAATTTAATGTGACAAAAAACATGCAAATAAGGTGTAGTCTTAAAACAATTTCGTGTACAAGTTTATAAGGAAGAAAGTGTTTTGTGCTCTTTTTCCAAACAAGTTTTGTTGAAGAACTTCACTTGTATTATATCCAAAACAGACCCGAACCAGTTTTTAGAAAATCTTTTCTCCTCTTATTTACTGTCCAAACAGCCCGTAAAAAAATGTGTCCAAACAGCCCTAAACAAGAATATTAGAACGATTTTCCTGCACTTAATTGTTGTCCAAACAGCCCTCAAAAGGTTCATCCAAACAGCCCTTAGACCAGATTTTTAGGAAGGTATTTTTGCACTAGTTTGCTAACCAAACAGCCCTTAATAAGCCTGTCCAAATAGCCCCTCAAAAGGTCTGTCCAAACAGCCCTTAAACTAATTTTTTGCACATTTTTAATTGCTGAATTTTTACAAAAACAATTATATACAGTTTATACTTATTGTTTAAGAATTTCGGGAGAATATTGTTAGTGCATTAAGGGCAATAACCAGAGTTGAGTATGATGCAATTTACCAGTTACCACAAGTAACCTAAGTAACATTACTCATAACACGACCCTACTCCTACAGTCCTACTTTAATTTGTCTTGTTCGTTACATGCACAACTTGGCCTATCATAATCATTATTCATCCTTTATAAATGTTTAAGGTGTTAAGACCTTTACATATGACCTGAAACCTATATTTCAAAAAACTAATATTTGAATTTGTTATGTTCAAGAACTATCTTGATAGCGTTCATGAAGAGTTAATGGAAGAATTGAAGGAAGAAATGAAAGTCGATGGTATGCGTTTAATTACACATACCTTTCACCATTAAAATTGGACATAAATGACCAAAAACGTACCAAAAATACATTGTATTTGTATGTTTTCACTTATATTGTGCAGGAAACGGATATCTGACAAAAGGACGAAAAACAAAGCCAAAAACCCATTATACCACCCTTCCCCACCCCCACATGGCCTCTTGCCACCATGGCAATCCCTAATCACCTCATTGGACAACAAAGATCAAGGGTGTAGATCATTCACCTTGGGCTCAAAGGCAATTTGATGGCTAGGATGAACTTGGGGCTTAATCTCACACAACAAACACACCCTAGCTTCTGTCTTAGCAAAGAAACACAACTAGAAGAAGAAAAAGATTGAAGAGAGGCCAAGCACTTAGTCATTTTATATAAATAGGGTGTCTTGTAAGCTATTTGGCTATCTAGTTTTTTTTTAGTAACTTAGTTTTCACCTAGTTAGTTTAAATCCAGCAAATTTAGTTTTTAATTTTCCTTGTAATGTTTTCAAGTTAATGAAATTTAAAGTTTCTTAAAATCTGTTTTAATTTCTTATTCTCTTCAAGTGTTCACTTATGTTTCATAAGCTAATATAAGCTCTCATTTAAGCTACTTTGTAACCTGTTTAACAAAAAAATGACTCAATATATAAATTGTTAAGAAAAATCAAAAAATTCTCCCTCAAATTACCTCAGCAAATTTGTGGATGATAAGCTAATTGTGGAAGAGCTTATAGACCCTCACTAGCTTGTCTTTTTGACAAGCTAGAGCTTGTAG
>BQNB010125978.1:0-19675 GCA_026074375.1 Tanacetum coccineum
GAGGAAAGGATATAAGATTGGATCACATTTAAAAAAGATTAAACAAGTTAAATGATCAAAGGTTTAGAGAGATTTAGTGAGATCTAGAGAGAGAAATAACTAAAAGAAAATCATGCAAAAGGGTTGTAAAATCAGTTGGAGATGACCCACTATTTATAGGAGCTGAAAGCTGACAGTCTGGCAACGGCGGTCCCGACGGCCCCAGATATATTAGGGGGCCGCCGACCCTATAAGGAGGCCGTCACGCTCCACTTTTTGTCTTTTTGTGAGGAAGGTTGTATCTGGTATAGAAGCTTATATTTGAGGGAAAAATCAGATTTCAAATTTTATATTTAAATAAAACATTTCTTTTATTTAAAAGTATTTTGTATTTATTTATTTTTGTGAAAAATACTTTTGTAGAAATGTAATGGTTAAGAAAAAAATATTTTTCTTTAATTATCCTTCAAGTTTAATTTGTTTGTACATACCTTATGTGATTTACATCGGGTGCAAACAAATGTCGGTGTTGATGCAGACTTGAGACATCGAGTGTTGTTGATGCATGTATGCATTGATGATTTGTGATTACGAGTAACTTGCGTACTTTACGTTATGTATTACAAGTTACATGTTTGTCATCACCAAAACATAAAGAGATCGTATAGATTAAATATCGTAATATTTGCACTAACACGACTCATGATTTGGAACTTGGATCGGTAGTGTTTGCTATAAAAATTTAGAGACACTATCTGTATGGAACCAAGTGCACTGTGTTTACCGACCACAAAAGTCTACAACACATTATTAATCAAAAGGAGTTGAACATGAGGCAACGTTGTTGGTTAGAGTTGCTCAATGATTACGATTGTGAAATTCGTTATCATCCGGGGAAAGCAAACGTGGTGGCCGATGCTCTAAGCCGTAAAGAATGAAATAAGCCACTACGGGTTCGAGCTTTAGTAATGACTATTGGTTTGGACCTCCCCAAACAAATTTTGGACGCTCAAATAGAAGCACAGAAGCCAGAGAACTTCAAGAATGAAGACGTAGGAGGTATGATCAGGAAGGATATACCGAAGGAAAAGTTGGAACCCCGAGCCGACGGAACTCTATGCTTAAATGGCAGGAGTTGGTTGCCATGTTATGGAGACTTAAGGACTGTGATTATGCACGAGTCCCACAAGTCAAAATACTCTATCCATCCAGGTTCTGACAAAATGTATCAGGACATGAAGAAGCTATATTGGTGGCCCAATATGAAGGCCGACATCGCCACCTATGTTCGCAAATGTTTGACATGTGCTAGGGTCAAGGCTGAACACCAAAGGCCATCGGGTTTGTTGGTGCAACCCGAGATACCTCAATGGAAGTAGGATAATATCATGATGGATTTTGTAACCAAGCTTCCTAAGTCGTCACAAGGTTATAACACCATTTGGGTGATTGTTGACCGACTTACGAAGTCTGCAATCTTCTTACCAATGTGGGAGATTGATCCCATGGAGAAGTTGGCGAGGATGTACCTAAAAGAGGTAGTCACAAGGCATGGAATACCCGTCTCAATCATTTGTGATCGTGATGGTAGATTCACATCAAATTTCTGGAGGTCACTTCAGAAGGCTTTGGGTACTAGCTTGGATATGAGCATTGCCTATCATCCAGAGACTAACGGACAAAGCGAGAGGACTATTCAAACTCTCGAGGATATGCTATGTGCTTGTGTGATCGACTTTGGAAATGGTTGGGTTAAACATTTGCCATTAGTCGAGTTTTCATATAACAATAGTTATCACGCTAGCATCAAGGCTGCACCATTTGAGGCACTCTACGGTCGAAAGTGTCGTTCACCTGTTTGTTGGGCCGAGGTTGGAGAAGTTCAACTTATCGATCCAGAAATAGTTCAAGAGACAACTGAGAATGTCATTCTAATCAAGCAAAGGATTCAAGCCGCTCGTGAACGACAAAAGAGTTACGCCGATTTAAAGTGTAAGCCGATGGAATTTCAAGTTGGAGATAGAGTCATGCTTAAGGTTTCACTTTGGAAAGGGGTCGTACGTTTTGGCAAACGGGGGAAGTTAAAATCTAGGTATGTTAGACCTTTCAAGGTGTTGGCTAAGGTTGGAGCCATTTCTTACAAGCTTGAGCTTCCTCATGAGTTGAGCAGGGTTCACAGTACGTTTCATGTATCCAACTTGAAGAAATGTTATTCCGATGAACCATTAGCCATTCCGTTGGATGGACTACGCATTGATGATAAGCTCCGTTTTGTGGAGGAACCCGTAGAAATCATGGATCGAGAAGTCAAACGGTTGAAGACAAATCCCGTATCCCAATTGCCAAGGATCAATGGAACTCTAATAAAAAGAAAAAAAAAAAGAAAAAAAAAAAAAGAAAAAAAAAAAAAAAAAAAAGACAAAAAAAAAAAAAAGAGGGGTCCTGAGTTTACATGGGAACGTGAAGACCAATTTCAAAAGAAATATCCACATATCTTCACTAAACCCGTACCTTCGTCAAGTGTCGCGACTTGAGCCTTGGGGACAAGGCTCTTCTAACGGGAGGAGACTGTAACACTTCGCATTTTCAGGTTATTTTACGACTTCATTTATTCCATTATTTATTTTTAGGCTTTTGCGCGTTTACTTTTAATTTTTATCGTTAACTAAATCGTGTAAACTAAAATGAGAATTAACGTAAGACGGGCATCAAACAATTAAATGTTATACTTTACGTAGTGTTATAAAGTTTATTAGGATGATACTTATAACTTTAAGAATTATTATTGTTTATTGGTTACGTAAAACGTTTACGTAACGCAATAAAACTATATTTTTGCATACATGGCAAACCATAAACCCACCTACACTTCAAAAAATACCCACTAATACCTATAATACTCAAAAACCTCATAAACTCTTGTCCAATTCATCCCCTAAATGAAATTTATACATATATCACACATACACTTGAAATTAAATCACTACACCTCTACTAACATGTATAAACAACAATTTCCTTTATCCTTTGGATCAATAACAATAAACTATCATCACTTTGGTCTCCCTTTTTCTTTCTTATGACCGCATAGAATGAAGGCAAAGGAGGGTACAAGAAGCAAGCATGTTAGACTAGTCTTTTCATTCTTACACAAAGCATGATCCAACCAAACATGTCTCCTAAGCCTAACTTGTACTTAATCACTTAAAAACTCCTTTGGTTCCCTCTTTTGAGCTTCATAACCGGTTACAAACAACAATCAACCCAAAACCATTTGATTGTTTACAAAGAGTGGTTTTACTTGCATGCATGGCTATAAATAGATGCCATAAAGTAGAAGTATCACACACAATTCATTTTCAAGCATAAAACTCAAAGTATTTCTCTCCTATACGTATCCATACCCACAGTTCACTGTCCACTCTCACATAACTACATAGTTTTTGATTTCCAAGCTAGTACAAGTGTTCAAGGTTTATTGTTAAACATATATAAGGTGTCTTGGAAGCTTGGTTTGGTAATTAAGGGGGTTAAACAAGAAAGAAAGTTAAATTAGGGTTTCTTGGAAATTAGGGTTTTCATATTGCATTTTCGAACTAGGGTTTTGATCACAAGGGTTTGATCTTGTTCTTCATTCAACATACACTCATCGAAGGTTTACCTAAGACCCTAATCTTTTCAATATATGTTTTATATAATTGTGTATACTTAAATCATCACCTAGGTTTATTTTATTAAGTTATAAAATAAATACATGTATATACATGCACGAATTACATTTCTTTTATGGTTAAGATGTTTAAAATATGTTAATATGTTTAAAACAAGGATTTACAAGCAATGGATAATTTATATAACTATTTGTCAAGTTATGATTATTTATTTATTTATAAAGTTTAGATAAGTAAATAAATATGTTGGACAATATGGACTCAATATGAAGGACATAATGTGGAGGACTTAATTTATACACAAGGGATGTTAATTTATAAATTAGAGGACTTGTGGTAACTTTATTAAGTTTAAAAGTACATAAAACAAATTTATATAATTAATTATAAAACCTTCTGTTTAAATTCGTATAATAAGATATTTATTTTATATTTTATAAAAATAGTACTTCTCATAAGGATCGTAAGCATATAAAGAACTCGAAAATCCGAATTATAACGAAGAAGTTACGGAATTTGCAAGATTATACGTAAAAGTGTTTTTATAAAAGTATTTTTATAAAAACTCCAAAAATTCGAATCTGATAAAAATGAAATCTTATTTTTTCTGATAAAGTACAACTTATGGGGATTTCAAAACTATAAGGTACATTAAAAACGGATTTAAAATGAAGAAGATACGCTATTTACAAGTTTACGATAAAAAGTATTTTTATAAAAGTAATTTTATAAAAACATGCTACTGTTCATTACAGTGGGCTGTTGGGAAATAATTTCCTTAGATAGAACTTTTAATTACGAAGACGTGAACATAAGAATCACTAAAAACCGAACTAAAACGAATGAGATACGATTAATATACGATTTCAATAATTAAAATTTATAAAAAGTATTTTTATAAATTTTCACTTACTGTTACTGTTCATAACAGTACCTACCAATATAATGAATGTAAAATTTGATTAGATTTTTCAAATACGAATCCATACATATAAAGAACGTATTAAACGGAGTTAAAACGAAAAAGATATAAGGTTTATAAAACCTTATGCACTATTTTTATACTTGTGCACTATTTTTGTGAAATCAATTAAACTAATTATATAATATTATTATATAATTACATAAAGGTGTTAAAACAATTATTTTTCATAAACGATCAATTGTTGGACAAATATGACATTTTTACAAATACGAATACATGAACATTATTTTACAAAGTACAAACTTATATTGTTTAATTTTATAAATTAAACAAACATGTTTAGGTGGTGATGTAACTATATAGAATTATATGGTGTGTTAGTTATTCAAAGTACATAGTACTCATACGACCTATATTTAATTAGGTTGCATTCGGATTTCGCTTGTCGATTCACTCACTTGATTTATTTCATTCACTTCATTTACTGAGGTGAGTTCATAGCCCCATGTTTTACTATATCAATGATTTACAACTTTTGGGGTGAGAAACATGCATTGTTTTACGATTGGACGCAAGTGTACATTTTTACATGATTACGTGTTTGCCTAAGTAGCGATAACCCTCTGAGCCCATTATCATGAACTGTCAATTACTTTGTGTGAGCGCGAATGTTATAAATAGATCTATTTGGGATTGACATCCCCGTTCGGGTGAGTAGCGCTCACTGTGCCGGTTTACCGGACAACGGACGTATACCATGTCGGATTTGGGATGTTGCGGGTTAGAACATCATCAAACATCATTAAAGGGAACAGGTAGGCAATTTATATTCCTAAATTCTACCATGTCGAGCTTCAGTGTCATGAGCTTAGGGAAACGTAATTACATTTTGTGATGTATGCATCTGTTGCATTATCATGGGGAAAATCTTGCGGTCCTATATTATATTTTACGTAAACCTGTGAATTCACCAACTTTATGTTGACGTTTTAAAGCATGTTTTCTCAGGTCAATGAGGCACGAGGTGCTAAGGATACATTGGGGATACTCTTTTGAGGAGTCATGCATAAAAGATTTGGAGTCATTACATCTTGGGATATTTGTTATGATCTAAAATCTTTGTTATTTAAATGTTGAACAATTTAAGCCGTTGTGCTTTGTATTAAACAATTTCAATAAATCCAATGTATCGTATTTCAAACGACTTTTTTAAAGGTCGTTATCATATCTTGTGCTATTGATCTATAAAGTAACGCTCCCGGACACATTATTTCGCTGCGAACCTATTTGGGGGTGTTACATGGTCTTATACGGCTTCCGGGCATTTTAAAGTTAATAACCAGACCAAAATTATAGAAAACAATCTGCTTGGCGTTCACAGCTTGGAGTCTCACCATAGATGGAATTCTTGGATTCCTAAGAAAGTGAATATTATGGTTTGGAAGGCGTCTCTTAATAGGCTTGCAACGTGCTCTAATCTTATGGCTCGTGATGCCAGAAAGTGTGTGGGATTTGGAGAAAGGTGTAGGGTTGGTGGAGTCTTCCCCCCGATCTCATTCCCCCCGTTTTTGGTTGTTGAAATTGCAAGTGGGAACGTCGATATTCCTGGTAATGCAAACCTTATCAAAGCAACGAACGAGGTTTTTCATATTACTATATGGGCTATTTGGAATTGGAGAAATCGCCTCATTCATGCCACCGGTGACGACATCGACTCTATCAAGATGGAAGACATTTTCCCGAGTATACAACGGATGGCTAAGTTGTGAATGTCCACTCGTATAAACTCTAAGCTGAAGACAGATTGGAATTGTTGGGTTGCTAGACCCTTCGATTTATTTTCTTAATTTTCTTGGTGTGTTGTATAGTTCTTGTTACTGTTAGATTTCTGGGTTGAGGCTTTTGCCTTTCTGGTTTTGCGTGCAGTTCGTCCTCTGGTTGTTGAGGTTCCTTTTTGGGTCTCTTTTTTTGTTCTTAATATACTGATCCTTCAAAAAAAATGATTGGTTATATTTATTGGTTGTATGGATGAAAGAATAAAAAAATAACATTTTAATAAAAAATTAAGTTGTGATAAATTGCTTATAAACATAGTTTAACCACAAAAAAATATTATTGTATCCACTTCCTTTATAAATTGCATGTATATGCAGTACATATACATGCAATACACAAAATAAGTGGATACAATATTTTTGTGGTTAGACAATCTTTATAAACAATCTATCACAACTCAATCTTTTATTTAAAATATTATTCTTTTATATTCCCACCTATACAATTAATACATATAACCAATAATAATTTTTTATCATTTATCAACAACTCAACCTAACACAAGATATTATATCTTTATCTACAAAAAGAAATTGATGTATGTGTGTACATAATAATATGTACACGCGTGCATCAATTTCTTTTTGTAGAGACAAACATACTGGTAGTTCTTGCCCATTCATTTAGGTTGGGCACAATAGCGGGGTCGACCAAGTCGGTCAGACTTGGCTAACACGTCCCTCCTATTGAAGTCGGTCACCGACGGCCAGTCCTTTTAAAGCAAAATGGAGATGTTAGTCGGACCAATTCAAATGCACCTTGTGTGTTTATTCAAAAATATATGTTTGTAGTGTAGTTTTTTGTGTTATCGGTCTTTTTGTTGCATTAAGTTGGTAAGAGAGTATTATTGAAGAGAGGAAACTAATGTGACAGTGAAAGATGTCTGTCTACTTGACCCTTTATCGTGGGTGGTCTTAAACCAAAGAGCATTAATGGCTTTCATAACTCGTGTCTAAATATATGCATAATATTATGTGACATTATGTTGCTGGTAACCGTAACTTTTCACAAATTAATAAAATGATTTTATATTTTTTAATCATATGAAATAATTTTATATTTTTTAATCATATAAAATAATTTGAGGGAAGTAGAATATACATCCCTGTAGTTTACTCAAAAATCGTCTCACGTCACTCGTCAATACTTCGCGCAGATTTCATCCATCCGTTAGTAAAATGAGACACCATACGCCCCTCAGGACGAACGGTACAAATTTTTTTCCCGTTAAGTACTAGCATGGGTCTAACAGGAAGGGTTTTTATTGTCTTTTTGCTTCCACAGGGATGTATGGTGAACCTTTGCCTTTTTAAAATTTACTTTTTTTTTAAATTCGTGCGTTATTTTTTTTTAAAATAATAAAAGTTTTAAATAAAAAATTTTAAATTTGTTCATACTTTATTTTAAAAAAATAAAAATTCTTTTTTTACTTTTTCTTTAAAAAAAATTTACCAAGTAAAAAACGTTATTTTTTATACTTTTTCGTACATTATTTTACTTGGTTATTTTTATAACATACGAAAAAAAGTTTTTTTACTTGGTAAATTTTAAAAAAAAAGTAATTTTTTTTAATAAAAAAAATAAATTTCTTTTTTTTAAATAACGTACGCAAAAAAATTTTAAAAAAGTTTAAAAAACTTAATTTTTTTTTAAAAATGCAAAGGTTCACCACATATCCATGTTGAAGCAAAGAGACAAGAATACCATTCATGTTAGACCCACATTAGTACTTAACGAGGAAACAAATTTACACCGTTCGTCCTTAGAGATGTATGGTGCATCATTTTACTAACGGAGAGATGAAATATGCGCGAAGTATTGACGAAGGACGTGAGACGATTTTTTGAGAAACCACATAGATGTATTTTGTACTTCCCTCAAATAATTTTATATTTCAGTTCATAAACTTAAGCACACATTCAAATCCTTCAATTATTTTTCTAAATAAAACAATAATTTTGATAAAACTTCGAATTCACAATCAAATTACATCCAAAGTATTTAAAATTTTTAAAAACCACGATGAAGGGTTGAAGGTTGTCCTTATATATACTTGATTTATTTTTCCCGTGAAGTGTGTACAATTTATATGTAAAAAGAATTACAAAATCGATGATATTTGATTATTTTAGCTTGAACAAAGTCACTATTTTAACAGGATTCATAATCGATCATAATTGTTTTTTTCCTATTAGTTTGTGAACATGAATATTTCAGGATTCATTTAGATAACAAGAAATGATTTATATATTTTTTAATATATTGTTAAACCACTTATGTTCGATTATGTGTAGATATCGAGAAAGATAATGTTTGAAGTTGTGTAATAAAAAGATGGGTGTGGTTTCAACTTTAACTACTCAAAATCAGGGTTGTAAACAGCGGTGTAGACGAGTTGAATTGTGTCAAATTTTAACAAATACTTCAATTCGATAATATTATGTTCGGCTCGAGCTCGACTCAAAAAAGTTTGAATAAAGATCGAGCTCGACTCAAAAAACTTAATTTGTTTGTGGTAATACCTTCTTTTAAACGATAAAAAATATAATACAATACTTGATTTCGGCTCAAGCTCGATGGAAAAGCTTAACACATTCTTAATAAGTACTTACACCTAGGTGTATTTAAATATAAGGGCCTGTTTGGTTTGTTGATAGGTTTAGGATTAGGATTTAGATTTGGATTAGGATTTGGATATGGATTTAATATAGGTGAAAGAAAATAATTTTATATTTTAAAAATATAAAAATAATAATAAAATAAATCTATTATTTTAATTTTGTGAAAGTTAGAAAACCAAAACTTATGAACGAGAGTTGCACACGTAAGTGCAAAGTCAACAAAAACAAAAATTATGCCACGAGTCAAAAGTTATGTTAGAAAAGGAAAGGGGTGCAAGTATCTTTCGTAAAAACCCTTGTGAAAGGGTATCAGATACTATTTTGTAACCCAAGAATTCACACCAAACAATAATTATTTCTATGAGACCATTCCCCAAAAGCAAAACTCCCGTAACAAACGGACCCTAAGCCCTTAAGATATACATAATGTAGTTAAAAAGCTTATATATTACTCAAAGCTCATAAAGCTCGACATAAACTTAAGTCAAGCGTATACAAGCTTGAGTTCGACTCATTAAGTATTTCAGACTTATTTTCTGAGCTCGAGTATGAATTCGATACTCGACAAAAAGTCGACTCGATTACATCTAAGTCAAAATCTTTGATTATAGCCCATAATATTCTGGCCCATAATCTGTTGATGTTTTCATTTTATAGGTACATAAATGTTTGACTCCATAGTCCATACTACATGTTCAGAAAATACTACTAGTTTCTAATGGATTGGGTTCAAGCAAAATCGAACTGTGGGATCGAGTTGCCCCGGGCGTTTCGAAACCATAAACATGGTTCGTTTCATTTTTTTTATCGGCAGTTATCCGTAGTGATTCACGGTTCTTCAGCCCAAACTGCATAAAATGATAGCCTAGCCTAAATAAACAAGCTTTCAGACTTTGATGACCAAACTATGCTATCTCAACTTCATGTACTTAGTTGCAAAGCCAAGATAACGAGTGATTTATGCATTAGTCATACACTACCACCTCTCGGGTAATATGGAAGCATTGAAACTGGTAGCAGCTACAATCGTAGAGCTTATCAAGTCAGATGTTGAGAAAAGTCGTTCAAACCTAATGGCAACAAATCATTCTTCTGTACCTCCTTCGTCAACTCGAACTGGACTCTTCTTTACTTCATCTCACAACTTGTAACACACTTTTACGGTTATCCCATTAAGCTTAGCTCCGCCATTTTTATTACTAGAGTAGCACGAATGCACTTTAAAGGAAATTTTGCACAGATTGTGGAACTCAAGTGCGCCCCCTTAAAAGCTTTCAACCCAAATCTTGGCTTAGCCGGATCAAATTCAATTAGCATCATCATAAACTTCAACTCTCTATAAAAAGCTGCCTATAACGTTGTACGTCTCCAGTTTGTATTTCCTCTTCAACAATTCCATGCTCGAGATGATGAACAAGGTGTATAATAGTGGCGAGGGCAATTAGACCACCACCTCGCACTGGATACAAACAATGTTTTCCATCAAGTTACATCAACTAATGTTGAAATGTTAAGATATGCATTGTTAGTTATTTTATCAAGTAAATGATAACGTAAAGCTGTAACTAAAACACATTTATCAAGTCCAATGAATTACTGATACGAATAACTATATAGTGCCGAATACAAGGCAGACATAATACTACTTAGGACATGAGGATATTAGATATCAAAGAAAACAAGACAGAAATATGAGATAACTAGATATCAAGCTTCTTGGCTTGAAACAAAAAAAATTATTGAAATAGCCAACCTTGAAATCAATTGTCGTTTTCACGATTATTACATCGACCCCTTAACCATTACCTCGCTCCAGCGGGATTGGACATGGTTGTTGTTGTTGTACATCGACCCCTTAACCATTAATTAAGTCTCATGTTCCATGACATCAAGAACTCTTTACCAATTGGTATCTTCAACCCTTTAACCTCAACCATTTTGCTCTTCTTGTTTCCTTTACCTTGCAACTCATTCAAGAACATATGATCAGTTTCAATCATTTCCACATTCGACACATCGAAACTGCCCACATTGTCCTCCACCTCGACCGCATACCCTCCATGGACCCCGCTTAACCCCAGAACCGTAACTTTCTCAATAACCAACCCTTTCTCAAGAGCATACTTATTCTCCACAACATCAGACCACACCTTCACAACTCCATTTGCAACATTCGCACTAAACTCAATATAGCTCGACTGACCATTTCCTAATTTCATCTCGGGAAGCTCATCGTTATCAAGATAAAGTTTCCCCTTTGCCTCACCCTCCGTGGCTCCCATAGGAAAAGTTACAATAAGCGTAAAAGGTGTCATTCTTGCTTCTTTTGATATCATTCCTCCCCTTTGCATAGGAAGAATTGTGTTTTGATATAGATGGACATTGATCACGTGCAAAGGAGCATCCACGGAGAAAGACTCGGTTTCTTTTGCCACAATAGCTCGACTCATATCAAACAGATTGTACCAAGTTCCAGGAGGGAACATGACACTTATTTTTGTTTGATGTTTGTCAAGAACTGGTGACACCATTAAGCTACTTCCGAGTAAAAACTGTGTGCTTAGACCATATAGTTTTGTGATGTTTGGGAAGGAGAAAAAGACCGGGCGTGCAATGGGTGCCCCTGTGATATGTGCTTCGTAGGTTAACGTGTACAAGTATGGAAGAAGCTTGTATCGCATGCCTAAAGCATTTTTCGCAGATTTAGCAACAGATTTCCATTGGTATAGTTCTTGCCTTGGTGAATAGTAGTTCGCATGGTCTCTTGAAAAAGGGTAAAACGCACCCAATTCAATCCAACGGTTGCATAGCTCCTCTGTTGGGGCAGGATAAAACCCGCATATGTCCGACCCCACCATTGGTATACCAAATATACCAAAATTTAACATGGTAGATATCGAATACTTGAGATCATCCCAAGTTCCTTTGTTGTCTCCGGTCCAATGCGCCGAATAATGACCAGATCCAACAAAAGTGGACCGGGTCAGAATAAAAGGGCGTTTACCCTGAAGACCTTGAAGCCCTTTATGTGTGGCGATTGTTTGAGAAAACCCGTATATGCTATGGGCATCATACTCACGAACCCCATTATAATGAACTGCGCTAGTCGCTATAGTTTTGTACCCAATAGGGACAGGTGTCCCCGACGCGTTAATTTTGTAAGGTGGTTCGTCCCATGTTGTTTTAGTTATGTTCTTACAATCTAAGCAACAAATCCAACCTGGCCCGGTACCACTTGGGCACTGCTTCCCTTTAGGAATAGTACATAATCCCGAACAAAAATTTGATGCCTCATTCATGTCGATCCATAGCCCATCAACCGGCACGAGCTCATGAAATCTCTTGATTTCATCAGCCCACCAAGACACAGTCTTTGGATTAAGAAAATCTGGAAAGTTAACCGGCCCAGGCCACACTTGGGCCAGATACGGCTTCCCTTCATATTTAATGAACACATCGTTGGCAAGCCCTCGTTGGTAAGTACCATACGTGGAATTTACGCCGATTCCAGGGTCAATAATGACAATGTACTTCATGCCACGAGAGTGTATTTTGTCTAAAAAGTTAATTAGTTTCGGATGAGGATAATTTTTTTGGTTAAGAGTGAAATCTTTGTGTCCGTCCATGTGATCATCGTCGTTCCAAATGACATCGAGTGGAATTTCAGCTTTTTTGTAGTTTTCGACAACATCTTCAACTACTGATAGGTTGTGGTAACCCCATCTGCATTGGTGAAATCCTACATATCAAAGTAAAATATAAGAAGTTATGAATTATTGGCTTACAAAATAGATATTTTGGACTATTAATTTATATAACATGTCTATGTTTTACATATTGCCAATATTTCATTAAATTGGTGTAACATGTTTCTGTTTTTATATATGCCAGAATTGGTGACCTACACATGTGTCTATTGTATGGGCAAAGTATAGCATTCAAAAACAAGATCTTGACAGATTTTGTTGTGTTGAAGAGAAAATAATTCATTGAATACTAAATCTGTAACGACTATGACATAATGTTTTATCCATATTTAAAAGAGAATATATCTTCAATTGTGTCATCCAAATATTATTCAGATACTTATGTCGAGTCGGAAAATTCCTCGATGAATCATAGATTTTACAAACCGACGTAAATACACATTGTCTATATGAGTATATCACAATGTGCAACAAAGCAAGGCATAGTTGATATTTAATTTATGCAACAAATAGTACTCACCGAGTGACCAGTAGGGCATAGGAGCGGGTCGACCAATAAGTTGTGTATACTGATCAACCACATCAAGAGGGGACGGCCCCGAAAAGAAGTAAAAGTCGAAAACACCCCCAATCACCTTATACGTTAGCGAAGTCCCTCTATACACCACATCCATACCATTACTATTCAACAATAAAACTCCATGTGCTTTGGCCTCACCACCCACATTTCTCAAATCCATGTAAACCGGATGCGACCCATATAAGTCCATGTTTAAATTAATTGCGGATTGATCAGTTGTCCACAATGTGTATGGATCATTAGGATGCAACTTTATCCCATGTGGCTGTGTGTTTTCTCCCAAACCATACAATGATGCATCTTGTGGTAAGGATGTCGAGATTTCGAGGTATTGGTCTTTGAACACTAGTGAATTATAAGGTGAGGATTTTTCGGGCATGGTATTGAAGAGAATTTGTCCGTTGGACTTACGTTTTATGGAGAACGAAAATGGGTTGGCTATGTATGTAAATACTAACTCGTTGCCTGCGAATTCAGTTGTTTGGATTTTGGTTTGTTTTGACAACGTTGGGGTAGGTTGTTGTCGTGGTAGAAGGTTGTAAGGTACTTCCCAACGTTGTTGTTTCGCGTCGGTTATGTGCACTCTCAAACGATCATTGGTTTCATGCCTGAAAATCATCATGAAAGTAGTATGTCACTCAAGTAACTATAACTGAAAAAACTAAAAAAACTTTTCGTGAAAAAATATCTACTTGCATTAAAATGTGGTATTAGTTTAGGGGGTCAAATGTAATTTTGTATACAATAAGGGTGTTTTAATAAAGCATTAATAATGTAGAGAGTAGAGTGTAAAATACAAAAGTTTGATGTGTTTCGTGTCTGAAAATCCGACACAAATGTCTATTTAGTTACAATTTGGACCCCGTATGTTTACATCTATCTTATAGATTTTTTTTTATAATTACTGTCTTGTTTTTATATCTTAATCAAACAGAAAATATTTTTAAAAAGGATTTTTCAAACTTGTGTCTCATGACATATGTTAAAGAGGTCCTACTGTCTGGTCTGCGTGTCATCTTTTAAATGGTCAGTTATGAGGCCTAATATGGAGACCGGCCATTTTTAACTTGTACCCTATAACACAATTAAAAAAAAACCCTTCTTCAACCTTGGTCATATACATTATCTATGTAACGATTGCAACTTAGTAAGACTGTAAATGAACATCTTAGAACAGAAAACTATATTACAATAGGTCAATAGCCACTACACTACACAGGGACGGAACCAAGGTCCCGTGAGGTTTCGGGAAACTCATATATTTTTTTCGATTTAGTGTTAATTTTTGAAAAAAACATTGATTTTTTGTAATTCACTTTTTAACTCTATTACACAGTATATTAGAGTTTTAAAAGTTTTATACACCAGTCATATAAAAGAAAATAGATGAAACATTAAATGGAAAAAATAAGTAAACTTTAATGCTAAAAGGGGTGCATGTGCAATAAACATATAACCTAGGAGCCAAAGTAAAAAACCAAAAGTAAGACAGTAAATAGTAAGACAGTACAACACTTACTTGACGTATAATTGCAAAAGAGGGATATCAGGGCCATAAATGCCATTCCTCCCGTTGACTTTAAGTTGACCGACGAGTGCACCGTCGGTGGTCTTAGCGACAGAAACAAGACGGTAGCCATTTCCAATGGGTGCAGAACTGGCAGAGATACATGATGATGAGACGATGATAAGCAGGACTGTAAAATAAATAAAGGGTCTCAAAGAGACCATTATTGTGGTTTACGGTGGCGCGTGTCGGGGGGAGGGAAATGGGTTGTGTGTATTTTTCTGTGTGTTACTGTGTGCTTATATAGAAGTTTTGGAGGGAAACAAAAGTTATGGGGTACACAATGGGTGATAAGATATGGATGGAAATGATATGACCTACTTTATTTTTAAAGAGTAAATTATTTAAGTCTTGTATTGAAGTAGTACCTGTACACTTGAATACTTGATACGACATTCGTTTAATATCATTGATGGGTTAGGATTTTCATAGCCTTTTATAAAATGATTTCAACAAGGTTTTATCAAGCTCGCGCTTAGAAGTGCTCGGTTTCGTAAGCTTTACCCGTCAGATATGTCGTTTCTTGATTCCACTTTTACTATTGATGAGATCAAACCGGCTGTCTTGGAATGTGATGGTTCTAAGGCGCTGGGCCTGATGGGTTAACTTTACATTTATCAAAACTTACTGGGATGTTTTAAAAGATGATGTTGTGAATAGACGTGTGCAAACCGGTTAACCAGTTCGGTTCGGTTTCAGTCAAACAGGAACCTGTTTCTGTCAAGAACCTGTCGAAACCGGTTTGAGAAAAACCCAAACCGGTTTGGAACCGGTTTTGGGCGGTTTGAAATTCGAACCGGTCCCACCGGTTTGGAACCGGTTCAGAACCGGTTAACCTACCGAACCGGTTTGAACCGGTTTTTTTTTCTTTTCGTTTTTTCGTGGATTTATACGCAATAAACTGAATAAACTTCAACTTTTATTTAATAGAAAACCTAATACATCGGAAACGAAATACATCGGAAAGGAAAATACAACATAATACATCGGAATTGAAAATACAACATCATAATCGACAATTAGTAATCATCATGATAGACATCATAACCATAATTAGCCTCAGCCTCAGCCTCTTCTCCTCCCGAACCGGGTCCGGACATAGAACCTTCGCTACTAGCAGCATCAAGTGCAATTTCTTCATCGGATAGTGGAATGGCTTCATTTGCTTGCACCTCGGCATCCAAGATCTCTTCTTCAAAGTCTACGGGGGTTTCAAGAGTGGATTTGTCTTGTTTACGCTCTTGAGCGTCCAAGTGATCTTTTAAGCACATACACATCTCTAAGGACGCCGGAGTGAGTCTTGTTCTTCGGATTGACAACACCCTCCCACTTGTTGAAAATGCGGATTCAGAAGCTACCGAAGTAGCTTGGACACTTAGTATATCCATGGCCATGCGGGATAGAACGGGAAACATTGTTTCCTTTGACTTCCAAAAACCCAAGAATTCAAAATTTTCAAACTCCGTTGCTTGAAGCATTGTGACAAAATCCGAATGAACATATCGCTCATATTCGGAGGACAATGAATGATCACTCCTTGCCTTTTTGTTTTTATGTTCTTTCAATCGCCTTAGCAACGTGGTCGCTTGATTCCCGTGACTCGCCCTCGATGAAGAACCCCAACCCCCACTACTTGATTCGGTTGTTGTTGGGTTACCATATTTTGTATAATAAATATTATACAAACCTTCGAACGAGTCGGTGAACTATTTTTTTGCCTTACTTGCATAACTATCATAAAAAAAACTCAAAATCCATACTTATCGACTCGATAAGAAACTCTACACCGTGCACATTAAAACATGGGTTTAAAGCGGCTGCACACGTAATTATCGGTGGCATTCTTTCAAAATACTTCTTAAGTTTTTCTTTCATTGGTTTACCATTAGTTGCCAAATATACCCCCCTCAAATTAAAATTCGGATTAATTTGGTAGTCATGAAAGACACTCTGTTGATAGTTCCCAATGGTAGATGTTGGGTAGTAAACCCCCGATAAATTTTTGTGGCATTATCAAAACTTCAAATAATGGGGTTAAAACTTCAGATAATAACCCATTCTATCAGTAGGAAAAACCGATGACACCTATTATTATTAGCGCAAGGGTCATGAAATACATCAAAGTAAGTTTCTTGTTTTTAAACCATTAGGAACATATTGATAAGTGGAGTCCATCTTGTTGGGAGTCCCAATGAGAGTGATAAAATGGTTTCCCCGCTGTTGTTTACAAGATTTTTAAAACCTTAGCGATTGTTGCTTTTTACCACCCGATTTTTAAAAAATCTTTTAATTGTTTAAAAGACTCTTTGATTGTATTAATCTCCTTCACCGCTAAACCATCTTGCACACACAAGTTAATGATATGTGCAACACATCGACTATGATAAAACCTACCATCCATTGGTGGTTCGTATTTTAATCCTAGTTTACCAATTGCTGATGTGTTGTTGCTAGCATTATCCAATGTGATTGACATAATTTTATTTTCCAACTTAAATTTAACAAACACATTTATCAACGTTTTAGCTAAAGCACTACCCGTGTGGGGAACCGGAAAGTCTTCGAATGCAATGACCCGCTTCATCATTTGCCAAGTACCGGGTTCAATCCAATGTGCGGTAACACATATGTAAGAACCGGGCACCCCATGAGGAGGGGTCCAAACATCCGTTGTTAGGTTGACATTAGTATTTATTTGAAGAAAACGATCAATTATTGCTTGTTTAGCCACTACCCATAATTTCATTGCATCACGTTTGAGAGTAGTGCGACTTACATGAGTGTATCTTGGTTGCAAATGTTTCTGAAACACCCTCGTTGATTGCTCGTCGTCAAAGTGGTTGAATGGTAACCCATGTTGAATTACCAAACCCGCGAATTGTTCACGAAGAACATCCGGATTGTACATGAAAATACTCTCATCTCGAGACATAGACGGATTGACCCCCCGATTCGTACCCTCTTTTTTGCTTCCAATGCTGATGGTTGGATCTGGATATTCAAGTCGAGTTGGAATCTTTCGAAAAGAAATGCAAGCAATGAATACATTGAGCTTTTTTCGTGTTGTCGGACATTAGGCAAAGGTTGAAGTCTTTCCAAATCTGGGGGTTTCGATTGTTTGGTAGGATTGAAACATTCGTCGGTGCACTTGATGAACCGGCACCGGCAGTAGTTGAGGTGGATTGACTTGCCATTGCTAATTGAAAGAAATTCAGTTTTGCTTTTGAGAGTTTTTTTTGCTTAGGATTGTGATTTTTGAGTTGTGATTAACAATGAAACACAACCTCTCTATTTATAATGAAATTCACAAGCACAAAGACTGTGTATGAAGTAAGCATGGTAGTCACAAGATAAAGATAAGCATGTGGGGGACAAGATCCAAAAAATATGCCATAAAGATAAGCATGTGGGGGGACAAGATCAAAAAAAAATGACATAAAGATAAGCATGGGTACAAGTCACAAGATACAGATAAGCATGGGTACAAATGAAACCGAACCGGTTAACCGGTTTGCGCACGTCTAAAATGATGTGTACATCCTTTTACCCAAAAACGTCCTTATAAAACAGAAAAACGTTCTTTTGAGGCCCTAAACGACCCCAAAAGGCCAAAAACTGACACAGCTCATAGCATAGCAATGAGCCTTGCCCGTTAGGTCGTTTCTGAGTGACCATGCAAATTTCAGCCAAATCCGCCACAGAAATTTTGTTGCCGCAAAATATATTTGTTTCCGAAAAACCTTTAATCTTGCCGAATTTCAGCTCTTTGACCGCATCTCTATCGAAAACGCTCCTCCAATGGCCCCCCACCTTAGAAAAGCTAAATTCGAAAAGGAACAAAAAAAATTAAAAATAAATCCGAACCGGTTAACCGGTTCGGTTTCGGTTTGCCGGTTCCAAAAACCGATCGACGAACCGCCCTAAACGAAAAAACCCTAAACCGGTTCCAAACCTCCGGTTTGGCCAAGAACCGGAACCGGTTTAAGAACTGGTTTATTTGCTCACGTCTAGTCGTGAAGTGCGTGAAGTATTTTGAAAATAGTGGCAAAATGGAAGTAGGTTGTAACCCTTTCTTTATAGTCTTAACTATGAAGAATGAAAAAAAAATGTAAAACATATCGTATAATATATATTGAGAAAATAATGAGGAGTTTATTCAAATACAAATCTATACCGCAAATTCAACTACAAAGTTAAACTTATTTGTAAACGACGTTTGTTGTGAAGTTTGTGTAGTTGTCGTCTTTGTCGCAACACATAAAGTTGGTCATGTGACAATATCGGCCTTTATAGAAAAAAGAGTTAATTGCATAAATGGTCCCTGTGGTCATCCGAATTTAACGAAAATGATCTCTCAAACTTTTTTGTAATGAAAATGGTCCCCATGGTTGTGAAACATACGGGTTTGGTCCATGTGATAAAAGGATTCATAACGGTTTTGGTCCCCATGACTCATAACGGATTTGGTCCCTATAGGGACCAAACCCGTTATGTTTCACAACCATGGGGACCATTTTCGTTACAAAAAAGTTTGAGGGACCATTTTCGTTAAATCCGGACGACCACAGGGACCATTTATGCAATTAACTCTAATCCATAGCTACAGTGCCTTTGTTCCGGTGTTTTTCTTTGTAATGTTTGACTTCCACCCTCAAATGAGTAGCAAGTTATCTCCCTTAATTTCATAATTCGTCCCTAATGTTTGTCGGGTATAACGGATTTAGTCCCTCCGAAACTTTTTAACAGATCCAGTCCCCAAACTTTTGACCCGTATCGGGTTTAGTCCCTA
>BQNB010125979.1:0-19675 GCA_026074375.1 Tanacetum coccineum
GCCCAAATCCTAAGATAAGGCCCAAAATCTCTTTTTTTTCTTGGGTTGATTTCTACATATACATACATTTATTATTATTATTTTTTTAATTTATTTATTACATCATTACTTACATTACCTTAAGTTTTATAAAAAAACTAAGCTAGTTTGAGTAAACCTTTTTACATAAACGCTACTTACTACACTTTCTAAAAATAACTTTCATTTCGCAAATTCACTTTTTATTTATAGAAAGTTTACTGCAAACTTCCATATTTCACTCACATGCTTCCTTTCCAATAACTTACACTTCTTATAAACGCTTAACTCTTAAAAACCAAGAATTGATGTAGCAATGCATGCAACACGTCTTTCATTTCCATTATCACCACACGTGAACAAATAGAATACCTAACACCAAACTCATATGCACACAAAATAAGATAATCATTTACCTCTAAAATGACATCATGCACATATGTAAACCACTTCAGCATACATATAGAACACATAGTACGCAAGAAACATACAAAATAGACACTTAGCCATTTCTAAAGGTATAAACTAACCTGCTCAACTTACGGTTGTCACAGGAATCCTTTTGACATTCCTTTTGCATGCTTGTGATCTTGGATCTTGATATACTTATCTTTAAACCTGATATCTTGATATGTATCCTTGAGATAATCTTGGATACTTCTTGGCTTGAACGACTTCTTAACCAACATACTCATACTCAGACATTACTTCAAAGCTAACAATCTCCCTCAACATAGATCTTTAACTTGATCTACTTGCAATAATATGCTTGATGTTCTTTGAGGAAGATCTTGTTTATCAGAGCTTGCGAAAGTGTATCTTGAATGATCGGAGCTTTCTTTAAATGTTAATTAATGTCTTGACTATATCGTTCGGCTTGAAGTATGAGTATGTGGCATGGACGACTCTAGAACTTAGGCGAACACCAGTGTCATTACCTGAAAATTATGTTAGAGATAATACCATATATGGACGAATCATGTCTTTGTTATTCGTCAAAGTTCGGTAGCATTAACGTCTGGTTCTGTAAGGATCATTCCACAGTATAAATAATGTACATGTGATCAGGTAGATTCAATTTAAGAAGAATCTCCTTGACAGGGTTTCCAGCTCAATGTGTTGGATTCTCTAACACATATGCATCAGATTCATCATACTTGCTAGTTCTCATTACCGAAACGTCTCAAAGCAGACAACACAATAAGAGTGAATTAGTTAGTTACTGTCTTACTAATTAAGTCATCAATTCGTTCATTGGACCAAAATCGATATCCAGTTGTCACAAGCTTGATTCATATAGAATCTTGCATGTCACATACCGCAGTGCTGTTTGATGTTGACACTGGCAGGATTTCCATTCGTCAATGTGAATACTAAAGAGTATCACTCTGAATATTCTGGCACAATCACATGGATAGTGCATAGGACTCTTGTACAACTCGTGTTCTTAGTGATAAACAACAAGTGTATATGGAATTGTGTCCTACAGAGATTTTTGATTGATATCGTTGGCTCTAGGCTTTATAAGTGCACTTTTGGTTATTTGGTGATCGGAGGCTGGAGCAGTCTGCCACCTGTTCAATATCTATGATCTCGGAGTGAGAAAGTCGATAGAAATATGTTGTACTCCGTGAGAAATAAAACAAGTGTTTTTTGAGAGACCTTGAGTATCTAGGGAGGGTTGTGCATTGCATCACCGAGTCCTAGATGACTTGTCTTCAATACCAGAATTAGCTTTGTGATTACCGATAGATTAAGTATTGACTCAGTTTCTGCCTAAGTGAATGGAGGGCTTCTTTCTTTACACCCTTATCTTTTCAATTCTTTTTCATTCTTTAACCCCTTCAATGCTTACCAATACTTCATAACTAACACCTTGTTGGGTTTGTTCCAGTGTTAGCTCTGTCTCATTCAGCATTATTCCTGTTCTCACTTTACTCCTTTTTTCATATCGTACCTAAGGACTTCTAATCTAACTATTGGAGTGTCCCTGGGTAGATCCCTCCGATTCTGGCTAGATCATGGAACAAAATATAGATCCTTAACTGCCTTATAACACCGTAAGAAACAACAGTTGGCGGTCTTTGGGTTTTTCCATCGTATCCATAAAACCATTGAAAAATCAATCAACGTGTTCAAGAAATCATTTATTACAAATTGAGAGTTTTCTATATCACCAAAAAGCCCCCTCTACACATATGCACCATATGATGAAAGAGTTTTACATATGCGAGGTCGAGAACGCACTTATATTCAAAAGATCTTATCCGGATTAAGTCATATTGATCACATTTTAATAACTATTCTCCCCCTTAAAAATTGCATATGTGGTGACAATTTTTTATATAACTAGTGAATTAAAATACAAGTTAATGTACGTTGATCCACTTTATACTGGACGAGCATGGGGGAAATATGTGTAGCATGCCAAATGAACTAAAATTAATACTCCCCTCAAAAATATATTAGAGTGAAAACTTGGAGCGAAAGTTTGTTGAGCACACAATTTGGAAATATTTTGAATATATCTTGAAAATTTATGCTCAACAAGAAAATGATTTTTGATTTAACTCCTGAAATATCATTTCCTAAGTACTTCTCTTGAGCATTTAAAACTTTAAATGTTTAGATGACTTCGCTCAAGACCGAGAAGATATTAACTTCCCGTTGTGAGAGGAATAATGTGCATAAATGTACATTTTTCTTTCTTTGGAGTCCGAGTCCTAAGCTGACATTTACTTAGAAGTCGTAGAGAAAAATTTGAAGAGACATGTTTCGAAAGCATTTGAAACTCTCGCTCGAACTTCATTTATATACCCGTGTTAATCTTAATCAAAATTTCTAGGTACGTAAATGTTATCGATTGTCGAGAGACATGTCGGAGAAGAATATTTTTGGCATTTTTGAAAATTTTCAATTTGTATTTTGCTTTTATAGGTTTTATAATTTTATAATTTGCTTTTATGATAAATATATACAAAGTTTTGGAATGTTTTAGACACACAAAGAAAATAAGAGAGAATGTGTCTAAAAACATTAAAGCTTGGTTTCAAAGCTCCCCCTCAAAAATTGATCCACTTATAAAGAATGATTCAAATTTTGAAAGTGACATGAGAAGGGAGTGTTGAACACAGAATTTTTGAAAGATTTTGAAAATCCTTTTGAAAAATTCTTGAAAATATTGTGTTTACCAGTTTTGAAAACAAGAAGATTCTTCTTCTTTTGAAGGTAAAGCACACTGAAGCGTACACCCCCCTTTTATTTGAAGCTCGGGTTGTGCACTGAAATGTACATAAGCCATTCCAAGAAGAACTTAGAAGACAACTAGCAGATCGATACATGAATTCTGCCTCCGGAGTTTTGAAAACCTGCCAAGAAAAGATGTAGAATTAGGAAACCCTTTGTAGGTTCCTGGGGGTTAGAAGCACTTGCATTATCACATACATATGTGTCAGACTCACTTTTGGTGTTACTGGATGAAGTTATTTTTCCACAAAGATCAAAAATTCTACCAGTTGGTAACCACCTAAGGCAAGTTCTAGGTTTGCTAGGCCTAGGTGAAGCAAGACTATCTTTGGACCCTGACTTCTTTGATTTCTTATCATTTGCCTTATGTTTCTTTTGATTTGCAGTTTTTGAAACATTAGCACTTTGGTTTTACTTGCTAGAATTCATGCCATTTACATACTTAAACACACATACAATAATCAAACATTGCTTACAACTAGCACAAACAACTTCAGATTTGTCATTTCAAATAGCAAGCTTAATGTTATTACATTTAGATAACTTATGGTTCGGATAGTTAGAAGACTATAAACTCCTAGGGTTTTCTTATATTTTCTCTAACTTATTCAAGAGGAAACTACTCTTAGACTTAGAGGAGACCCTTGCGTTCTTAGAAGTGTTCCTAAGCAGCGGTCTTCTGGTCCTAGTAGTGCTTTCCATGTTTTTAGAAGAAAACCCACTTTTGATAGAATTTACATATTTCTTAGTGATGACATAAGGTTGTCCAATAGTGATCGGTTTTGTTCTAACTCTTGCTTTTACAGGTTTGTTAGGCACAAAGTTGTCTACCCTAGAAGCCTTAAAAGGATTAATCCTAAAGATTCCTGGAGAAATTACTCTTTCATTGTTCACAACTATTGATTCTCGAGAGGAAGGTGCTGAGTTTGAAGTGACTGGTTTTGACAAAGCATTCGACTCACCAACCTTGGGAATAACCTTAGATTTAGGAAGAGGATTTACATAATACAGTTTTGGTCCAGAAAAAGAAGGTGGTTTTCTCAAGAGTGATTGATTTGAAAACTTAGTATCCACACTCGTACCTTTTGTGGTGTTCTTTTGTTTAGAAACCTTATCAAATAACTGGGCTCTTAACGTAGCATTTTCATAAATGATGTCATATAATTTTTCTTGCAAAGAGTCAATTATGAATTTGGTATGAGCCCGTGTCACTTTGATAGAGTCAAAAAGGTTCTTGTATGTTGTCTTAAGATGTTCATTTTCTTTTGCATAATTCCGAACCTGAAATTCTAATGACACGTTCTCATCTTCTAGTTTCTGAGACAAAAGGGTATTTGATGCACACTGAGTATTACTACTTTTACCCTTTTGATTTCCCAACTGAGCTTGCAACCGTTCGATCTTTTGTTGCATGTCATTATAAGCTTTATCGTACGAAATTTTGTCATATTTGCGTTCTTCACATTTTTTGTACCAATCATTCCAAAGTTTAGCATATTCATTTTCATTTTTAATGATACAATTTTCAAATCGTTCTTTCGTACGTTCAAGCTCACTTTAGAGATCAGATGTTTCAACAACAGCAGGGTTTTGCACAATAGACATAATATCTTGACTGACAACTACTCTCAATAGACGCTCGATTTTAAATTCCAAAGCCTTGTGCTTAGCAAGAGATTCATCAGCTTCGTTTGCAAGAGATTTGAAGTCTTGAACAAATTTAGATGCTTCCTTCAAAAATTGTATTTTGAAATTTTGAACTCTAGCATTAACTTGGTTAACGATAGGGTAAATTTTATCTTTTATAATTTTAAGAAGCTCTTGATGAGTAGAAGACGACCAATTGTGTATATCTAAAGTCATCTTTTGTTTGACAACACGTTGAAGAGTCACAATGGTGCTTTTTACATCATTTAGAAATTTTCGTGCAACACTTGGAGAAGTATCATCCGAAAACTCTTAATTTGGTATTAAAATTGATTTAGAAACAATGGTCATTTTTGAAGTATTTGAAAAATACAACTCTTCACATGACTTGGCCATTTGGGAAACAAAAACCTCTGAGAGATAATTAATCTTTGCATAATTTGTCGGTTTTATTTCTTTGTTTAATTGTTTCATTTTTAAGCGACTCTTTTGAGCAAGTTTTAGTGTCTCCTCCGAATCATACACAACAGGAGGGTCATGCTTTTCTAATAGAACTTTGCCATTATATAAACTTTGTTGTGCTGAGCTTGCTTGAGATAAAAAGGATTTTGATAATCCAAAGCCATTTTATGTTCGGTGTGGTAAAACGAGTCTGGCTTAGGTGAAAGCATGTGCATCGTTTGAATCGATTGACCCATTTTTACCAAAATGTTATCTAATTCCTTTATCTTATTCTCAAGTTAAATTTGTTTATCAAGAAGCTCTTTTTCGCGTATTTTGAAATCAGACTTCAACTTTTTCTTTTCTTCATTAAGAAAGGAAACAGTTGACTTTTCTTTTGAAAGTTTGTTATTTAAGTTTGCAATTTCCTCATTTAAAGTCGTTATTGTTTTAGTAGAACTTAAGTAAATTGCATTTATCTTTTTAGCAAGACATTGCTCTTGATAAACAAACTTTTGATAGCACCTTTCAAGTTTATCATATTTTTCTTGATGAATTTCAAAACACTTTTCTTGATTTTTATATCCAGCAAGCTCAGTGGTCAAATCAATATTTGTTTCTTTCATTTTGCGATTGACCGTGTTGACTTTCTCAACTTCAATGGCTAAATTATTATATAATGATTCAAAATAAGCACGTGTTTCCTCAACAGTTGAAGTATTTTGTTCTATTGTTCCCCTACTTTGTTCCATACTAGAAACTACATAGATAACATTACTGTCATTTTGTTGACCTTGGTGTAGTTCAGAAATAGGTTTGAGTAACTCAGTATACTGTTCTTCTTGAGTAAACATGTTGAATATATCATTATCATAACAATTTTCAGAATGGTGTACCTCAGTTTATCCATCTGAATCATAGACGGAAGCGCTATCAGTCTGGGTACCCGATGTCGATGCTTGCTTCAAATTATCCTTGAAAGTGCAGTTCGCATTTACTTCCTCAATCTCATCATAGGCACCTGCAGCAGCCATAAAATCAAATTCCTTAAAATTGAGTTGGATCTCTGCTTCTTCCTTTTGAGCAATCTGTGGCTGTGTCTGAAGATAAGCAACATCCCTTTTCTTTGGATTTACAGTGCAGTTCCTAGCATAATGATCCACTCCTAGACAGTTGTAACACCTTATCTGATTTTCATTGTTCCCATTACCATTTCCCTCAGCCGGTGTTGCTACAACGTTTCCATTCCCACTCTGATTTGCAGTCTTTTGAATATTTAAGTTCTGAACGACAGTATGCCCAAGCTGGTCCCCTACAATCTGCCCTGCATTCGGTCTAAACTGGTTCCCAACATTATCTTCAACCATTAGCATCTGACTGACTTGATCCATATTCATACCCGGTTGTGCAATCTGCATGTTGCGAGGGTTTGATAAACTTATTTGGTTGTTGTATGTTGGAGTGTTGTTGTTTAGCTTAAATGCCTTGGCAATGAGTACAAGTGCCATGTCTATTGCAGTTGTGGGATCTGAGATATCTTCGGGATTTTGCATTGGTTATTGCATGTAGGTAATGTGTGATGGTAGATCTGGGTGAAACGGAGTCTGAGTGTTTTCCATTAATGCCAAAGGATCACGTGTGTTCGCAAGTCGTTCTTCTCTAATAGCATAGATGTCTTGTTGAGTCGACATTGCAAAGATGATGTGAATGATATGCAAGGATCGCTTTAGTGATTATGAAAATGAAATTCTAATTCACGGGATTTTACAATTCTATGATTAAACCGAGAAAAGAAATGTGTCTTTTTCAGGATTTTACTAAATCAAGAAGAAACCGTGAAACACGAATTGTTGTGATTTAAGTCTAATTTATGTTTATCAAACAAATGTCTTGAACCGAAATTGGCTTGATTGTGTTAACCGAATTTGATTTTCGATGCCACTATAGAAAATGAATTTCGGTTATTTTTGTCACAAATCGCTATGAAGTTTTGTTGCACAAATCGCTATGGTATAGAATTACACAAATCGCCTTTAGTATTGTCACAAATCACCTTTAGTATTGTCACAAATCGCTATTCAGTGTATTACACAAATCGCTATTCACTATTTTACACAAATCGCTATTCAGTGTTTTATACAAATCGCTATTCAGTGTGTTACACAAATCGCTATTCAGTGTATTACACAAATTGTTATTCAGTGTCTTACACAAATCGCTATTTAGTGTTTTACACAAATCGCTATTCAATGTTTTACACAAATCGCTATTCAGTGTGTTACACAAATCACTATTCAGTGTATTACACAAATTGCTATTCAGTGTTTTACACAAATCGCTATTCAGTGTTTTATACAAATCGCTATTCAGTGTGTTGCACAAAAATGTCACAAATCGCTGGTATCTCATCGGAAATTATTCCGGTGGCCGGAAAACTCGGCCGGACCAAAAGGGGGCGCCGGAAATGTTTATGAGGTGGTGGTGTGTGTGTTTAGGTTATAGTGAGATGATATTATATATATATATATATATATATATATATATATAATAAAGTTGTAAAAAGAAATGACAAGGGTATAATAGATTAAGGTGTAAAGTGTAAATATTATCACAAGGACCTAAAGTGTAAATTTTGTTAATTAATGATTCGGGACTCGTTTAGGCTAGGTAACGATCGATTCAAAACACGAAAATTGCGCCATTGTTTTCCAAATCATTTTTCTGATAAAAATGAGTATTTATTTGATAGTATTTTATAAATATTTTCATAACATTTATAAAAATATTCGTTATTTATTTTGTGGACCGATTACGCCTTGTCTGAAATAGAAAAGAAAAAATGGATTTCAACTCGAATATTCGCGTTCTCAACAAACGCTTTTAATTAAATTGCTATGTATTTTATTAAATATTTTTATTTAATAAAACGTGATAATTAAATATAATTTAATTATTTTCTCGTTTCTAAATCTTGCGAGGGCATTTCAGTCACTTTCTGACTGTTTTTTCAGGTCTCGGGGTAAAACTTAAAAAGTTGTCTGAATATCATGTTCACATCAATTGCTTAGAGTCCGAGTCCGTGAATACTGATTTAGATATCCGTTTTTACAATCAAGCCATATCCGAAAGCACAGGATATAATCGTCATTCAAAATTCAAAATTCTCGATGTTCAGTACCTTCCCCTTAAAGAAATCTCGTCCAATAAAAAAAAAAAAAAAAAATAAAAGGAAAGATTAAATTTGTGTTATCCTATTGTGTGACCAAATAAAGACTTAAGGATAAACTCGTTCTAAACAGGACGCTGATAACTTTATTCAGTAAAATTCGTTGTATCTACACTTCTCAATCTACCAAAAATTTTGGCTAGGTTTGTCCAGGATATTTAATCCATCAAGATGGGTATCTCAAAATATATCATTACAGATCTTATGACTGGTATAACTGCTTTATAGGGAAGGTCTCATTATAGTGAAAACCTCAAGAAGAAAGTGTAGTCGCGTGAGTATGTTTGTATAAGTTTCTAAATGCACCGAGGAGAGTCTCGTTTCTACTATCTTAAGGTTCGATGATACACATCAACGTGGCTTATGATGTAAGTTACCCAACTTACTTAGCAGTACTAGGATGTATCCGACCTAAGTCTTCAACTAGTGGCCCAAAATGAAATATCCCAAACTGATCTGTTTGTCGATAAGGTTTTGATCTCGTTTAAAGGGAGTTGCATACCTAGTTGGATAAAGTTTGTATCAAGTCGGAGACGCTCCAGGACCCAACAACAGCGACCATAACGTCAATACTATAACAAATGGTGATGTGATGCCGAGAATTAGGACATTTCGAGAAACAATATTCCCAGAATAAAGTTTAATAAATGAGAGGAGCTCGCGAGAGAGCTTATGCGATAGACGGCGGATTTTGGTACTCAGTCGTTAGTTCGATGAATCAGCTCCATTAGCTCAAGTGTATAACAAGTCTGTGAGTTCCACGAACAGTTTTCAGTGATCGCGAGAGAAAGCAACGGAAAAATAATTACTTAAGAATGAGAATAAGGTAATTCCAAGCGAAGCCTGAAAAAAAGAATGCTGCTGAGTGGTGCATAAAGAAGCGTCCTAATTTATGTAAATAATGAATTGATAAACTTATGGTTCGGTGATTTACAATTTCTTTATTTAGCTGAAGAGGCGTCCCAATCCTTTTAAATAAAGAGATTATAAATCATCCTACTTAATACTTTCTGATGCAACACGCATACACACAAAGTTTTCAAGGTGGTAGATGACATGACGATGCAGGTGCTCTAACGAGTATGGGGCGAGTGTTTAAAACTCGTCTTCGAAGACAGGGAGTAAAACTACCCAAGAATATCGACCTAGTGTTCAGGATAGCTGATGAGTATTTGGTTAAAGTAAATAAGATAAAGGTCATTATGAGCGGGTTAACATAGCGACTATCATATTAATCTTCCTATTACAAGTCCTGCCCATACAAGACTTGTAATACTCGGATTCATACATAATCCCATGTGAACAAAACTGTGACGGGTTTTGTTAACATAGCAATCATCATATCAATCCTCATATTACAAGTCCCGCCCATACAAGACTTGTAATACTTAGATTCATACATAATTCCATGTAAACAAAATTATGATGGCTTTCATGTAATACGATATTGTATGAAGTTACGAAAAAGAAAAAAAATTGGAGACCATTGTTTAATCTTACAATGTCTAAGAACGAAGTGAGACCATTGTGCAACTCACAATGTCTAAGAAGATGTTTTGGTATTTATATAAATAACTCTTATATAAATAAATGTACGATATACGCAAAGGGATGTAAGCATATATATTATATATATATGTATGTCATGTAAGCACATAATGCAACAAGTAGTGTAAGCACATAAGCAAGTAGTGTGTATGCACTTTGAAAATGTTTGATGTGATGCAATGTTTGTGAAAACGGTTATAGTCTAGGGTAAAATATGCAACCTAGTTCTCTATAACCTTGGCTCTGATACCAATCTGTAACACCCCCAAAAATGTGTCGCAGCGGAAATATGTCCGGGGGCGTTACTTCATAATACAATAGCACAAGATACAAGAGAACGACCTCTAAATGTGTCGTTTGAAAAGTAATCTCGTTGATTTCTTTGAAATTGATATAACATTTGTCCCATAATTGCATCACAATGAAAAGCTTGAAAATAACCCAACGAGATTTGATCATTTGTATGTAAGTAGAAATCCATAAATGAAATCTTGTCAATTTTAGACTCCATTGCACATCAAGTAAGCCAAGCATCTAATTCACCTGAGAAAAACATGCTTAAAAGTGTCAACATTAAAGTTGGTGAGTTCATAGAGTTTTGTAAGTATAAATGTAAATGTTGGAATCCAAAGATTTATAAAGTATGTATGATTATTTCAATCCTTATAATAATCGCCAAAAATGTAAGAGTAAATGTAGAACCAAAAGAGTCTAGTGTTTATTGCTTCGCCGCAATATAATGAAAAGTGGGGGGGGTGTTCAGAAATTAAGTATTGTTCAAATAAGTAGTATTCGTCAGTGATATCCGTTGATTTTCCAAAATGTATGGGTCTACTATAACAGATACAACACCACATAAATAATATCTACTGTTGCGCTAAGCTCATGACACTGAAGCTCGACATCTATGTATGCAATTTAATGCAAATAAAGGCCCGTGTAGATGTTCAAACCCGTAACATCCAAATTGTTCTGACATGTATGCATTCGTGTTTCAGTACGGTCGAAACTAGTGAGAGCTACTCACCCGAACAGGGATGTCAATCCCAAATAAGTCCTATTTATACACTCGCGCTTCCCTCAACTGTCCTCCGGTCAAGAATTAAAAGTTCATGATAAAGGGCAAAGATGGGTAAAGTTACTTAGGCACATGTAACATTAGAAGATTAACCGAAAACACTTGTGTCCAATAAAAATTTACTATTGTATTCGTAAATAGCTTTGAGTACTTAAATCCATAAGTAGAAAAGAGTGTGATATAAATCAAGTAATTGAGTTCGTAATGAGTATGTAAACAATTTCGTAAACGTGTATACAAATGAGTATGTGACAAAGTATGAAACCAAGTTTGTAATCAACCATGTAATTGTGTTTGTAATGAATTGCAAAATCAAGTATGTAAACCAAGTGTGTAGAATAGTATGTAAAAGATATTGTAAACGAATATGTAAACAAGTTGTATTGAGCATGTATTCTCCCCCGAGATTTGTAAAGTAAATGTAAAACAAGTGAAAGAGGGGCTATAAACTCACATTGATGTTGTAGAACGGTTGGCAGAAAATGCACATATTAAATACAGCATAACGGAAACCGGAACGACTCGATCAAGAAGTTGCAGCTTAACTTAACTGCTAAGTCCCACTAGCCTAGGATAATGAATTTAGTTTCCCGATGGATGATTACATCAACGCGACCCGTTGATAAAATATTTAGATTTAAAGTTGTAATAGTTTGGTGGTTGGTTAAATAAATAAATCAAAACGCATATATAATTTATACGATGAATCATATAGCGGAGTATGTAATATATCCCGTAAATTCCATATGAAAAATAAGCAATTATATACTTCATATGGTGAATTATATAATAAGACAAACAATCAAAAGAATAATTTGAAATATATAATACTTTGCAAATTTTATTTAAGAAACGTGAGTAAATGATTAAACAAAATAATCCGACACGTTTTAGAAAATCACCACTTAAATAAATAAAAGTTCTTAGCATAAAAGTAAACGTACGTATTAAAGTTATAAATCATGTACATTATGTTTTTAAAACTTTTACATCAGTTATGATGTTATTTTCTAGTTGACAATTATAAAATATAAAATAATATTTTATAATTTAGTATATTGTTTCCTTGACGGGTTGCTAAAATAGTTATCCCATTTATAAAAGTATAGTTCTCGTTTGTTTATCTGGTTATTGTATAATTATAAATTAAACAATCTTAAAACTATATAACTTTAAATCCTTTTAAATCAAATTCGTGTTTCAATTTACTCGTGTGATCACTATATAAAAATTAGGCGAGATTGAAATAATATATGGACACGTTTATTTAACCATATCCACCATTAAATACCGGTTTTATATTTATAAAAATCTTATGAAATATTTAATTAATAGATTTGTATAATCAAAGCACACCTAAAGGTTGTTTAAGCTCACCCAAACCACGCCCTATTTTATCTCTGCTCACCCAAACACACCTCTACGGTGTTTCCTGCTTAACCAAACATTCCCTTATGGAGTTATCGTACAACCAAACGCTCCCTAATCTGTTTTAGTTCAACCAAACACACCTTTAGTGCGAGACTGCCAAACCAAGCGCACCTTACATTGTTATAACCACAAAAACAAACACTCCAACTGTTATTAAACGCAGAACCAAACGCACACTAATCTGCTTCTACAAACCTAACGCACCCTTGGTGCGATTTCTACTAAACCAAACACCCCAGTTTGGTTATTCTACTAAACCAAACACACCCAAAGCTGTTTCACTGCCAAACGCACCCTACGTTGTTATGACAAACCACACGCACCCTGTTGGGTGACTGAGACTCAAGCCAACGCACCCCGGCTGTGACTGACCCGAAACCCAACACACCTGGTTGGTTTGAGGACAACACCAAACGTACCCTGTCGGTGGTTTTTATCAAAACCAAACGCACCATTTTTGTGGTGCTGCTGCTAAACCAACGCACCCTTGTGGGTCGTTGTTGCAGTGCCTGCCAAACGCACCCGAGTGCATAACCAACGACACAAACACCCTTTGGTGGGCTGATATTAGACCACATGCGCCCTGTTGTGCGAAACTACAAAACCAACCGCACCCTATGGCGTCGTCTTATGAACCATACGCACCCTTGTGGGTGGTCTGAAAATCAAACGCACCCCTTTTGGTGGTTTAACACCACACGCACCCTTGTGGTGCTTCTGTTGGAGGGTGGTGACGAGTGACGTGGTGGCAGCAGAGCGATGATGAGGATGGTGGTTCGGTGTGGAGGTGGTGATGATGGTGGCTGGAAAATGGCCGGCGGCTGGAGATGATATCGATGAGAGGGTGGCGTAGATCGGTTGGATCGGAGTGGTGTGGGATGGTGATGCCGACGGCTAGAGTGGTGGCCGGAGGTTGGCCGGATTTCTCGCCGGACATGAATGGGGGCGCCGGATTATTGAGAGAGAGAGGAGTATGTGTGAATATTTAGAGTTATGAATGAAAATGGCCTAACCCTAATTATATATACATATATATTAGAAAGTTCTTAAAGAAAATGACAATTTTAATATAGTATAGGGTAGGTTTTATAAATAACTCCTCAGGGACTGAAGTTGAAATTTTGGGAAAATTTTGTAAAATATCGGTTCGGGTCTCATTTGAGTTAGTTATTGATTGATTCAAGACACGAAACTTGCGCCATTGTTTTCTAAATCATTTTTCCTAATAAAATGAGTATTCACTCGACTAGTATTTTATAAATATTTTTATAAAATATATTTAAAATCATTATTATTTATTTGTGCATTAGTGATAAACTTTGTTCGAAAAATGATATTTTACTTGAATATTTACGTTTTTAACAAACGTTACTGAATAAAATGATAAATAATTTATTAAATATTTTTATTTAATAAAAAGTGATAATTAAATATAATTTAATTATTTTCTCGATTCTAAATCTTGCGAGGGCATTTCAGTCACTTTCTGACTGTTTTCGGGTCTCGGTCAAAACTGAAAAGTTGTCAGGAATGTCGTTTTACATCAAATTGCTTTAGAGTCCGAATAATGAAAACGTGATTTAGCTGCTCGTTTTTGATAAATCAACTTAGAAATAACATATATTTTCTCGTTTCTTTTCAAATAAATTTGAAAACTTAATTCGTAATGAGAGATAAATAATAATAAATATGATTTATTATTTAAATAATTTTCAGGAATTTACCGGCTACGCGGTAATCGCTTTTATGTGACCGTACAAAGTCAAAAGTCAAAAAGTCAAGTCAGACCCGAAAAGTCAAAGGGTAAAATAGTCATTTAAAAATCCAAAAATTCCCAGTTGTTACGACAATGAAAGCCATTGTAACACTCAGTTTACCAACGCGAAAAAACCACAGAAAGAACAAACCCAAAAACCACCAATTCGACCCATTTTCTTGCACACATGCTCATGTAAGTTCAAAACTTGTTCATCATACTCCTAATATAGTTCTTAGAACACCTAGTATCTGGTCTCTAAGGTTTCATAACCCAAATTATGCTAAAACACGTTTTGCATTTTCACATAAAATCATAGATTCTTCACGATGAGCCACTTTCACGCCCTTATATCTTTTGATTCTTCTTAACAACCCATGCTGAATTTTTGATATGATAATCTACATACAAGATACTCTAGAACCCTATAATATCAGCCCCTAAGTCGTGGTCTAGCTCATTTAAAAGTCGCGTCCAAAAACTGTCCCAGAAAACAAGCTACATGTCTTTTTACGACTATGGTTGTGGACGCATGTTCACACCATCAAAACTCACGGTTCCTTCTCACAACCTACCTGTGCCCCTTCACCATCCTAAACACTACCCAAGTGGCTACAACATACTCAAAAATCGTGTCCTAACTCGAACCCTAACCCCTTTAAAAATCGTGACCCATATTGCCCTAAAACACGAATTTCCCAAAAATATTTCTAAGTGTTTTATCATTTTAAAACTACAAGGACTGTTTTTGTCATTCTCTAAAACTTATAAAACCAGGGTAAAACTTGTAAATTTCTTAAATTATAATTTAGGGACTAGTTTTGCCATTTTGAAAACTATAGGGGTTAAAATGTAATTTTTCAAACTAAAAGGACTTGTTTTGTAAAATAATTTATAAAAAGGGTATAAAATGTAAACCTTATAATTTTATAAACTTAGGGACTAAAATTGTAAATATTTTAAAACTTATAAGTCAAGGGTTGTTTTTGTCAACTTTCAAACTATAGGGCTAAAACTGTCATTATTCTATTCTTCAGGGTTTAAAATGAAAATAATTTTTATAACTCTTTAATATACTTATACTTTAATAAAATCTTATTTAAAATCCTAAATGATATGGTGTATCTCAATACTAGGGAGCTTCATATTAAGGGGTTTCATCTTGGTATTACGTTCTGACTGAGTTGTTGGGTTTACGATTTAAAGTGCCCTAGCTCCTCAAACGTTTACTGAATGACCTCTGAAATATGATGGCCCGAACGGTGATACAATAATTCCAAACTCTCCAATCAAACTCATAACAATATTAAACTATTAAAACCAAAGTTCTAGAGTACAATCTTCCTAAGACTTGACATATTTACTCAGGTTGCGTGACGTGGCTGTTTACTATCATTTTGCTATATCAACCTTCCCTGTTAAGATCGTGATAAAGTCGTCAGCTTTCATTTTGGAATATTTATTACAACTACCTATCAGGTGAAGTTCATAACCTCGCCTTTACTTATTTACATGTTTTATAAACCCGCGAGGGGGATACATGCTTGTTTACAAACTCTTTTACATACTCGTTTATCTTATAACAATGTGATTACTTTTAAAAGACTTAATAAGTTCACAACCTCACATTGTAATCTTTTGAATGCTTTATAAACCCGTGATACCTGTTATCAAGGTTGCAAAAATCGCGAATCGTTAGCCGGGCGGTCGACCACCTTGTAGCTTGTAATCGGTCAAGGCGGGATTAATCGGCGATTAATCGGATTGGCATTTTGGCAAAATTTGGGTATTTCTGGCAAGTTTTGTGTATTTTCGTCGAGTTTTAGATATTATTGGCAAGTTTTTTTTAAAAAACAACTTGTAATAGATTTAAGCAGTTAATATAAGTGATCAAAATAAGTTTATAGTGAGTTTTAGGTACTTCCGGCAAGATTAGAAGGTTTCCGACAAGTTTGACCATTGTTGACCACCGTTGATCGTCGTTGACCACGATTGACCTATTTGTTTGATCCTGTTACATTAATCGGCAAGGTTGGTGGCCTTGTAGCGTCTAATCGGCGATTAATCAGCCTTGTAGACCTTGTTTTGCAACATTGCCTGTTATAAACTATGAATACAAGTGTTTTCTAAACTGTATGCTATCCTGATATATTATTGCCTAAATACATGAAAATATCTCTTTGGGTAGTATCTCCTAATATCTCTTCAATATCTCTTTGGGTAGTATCTCCCAATATCTCTTCAATATCTCTTTGGGTAGTATCTCCCAATATCTCTTTAATAGCTCTTTGGATAGTGACTCCTAGTATATCTTCTGGTAAAGGTTCCTGGTTCTATTAAGTTAAATATGTGGTTCATGAGTTTAGGGTAATAATACTGTTCTCCATGATAATACTGCTCTCCATAATAATACTGTTCTCCATGATAATACTGTTCTCCATGATAATAATGTTCTCCATGATAATACTGTTCTCCATGATAATAATGTTCTCCATGATAATTGTCCCTGCAATGCAAATATTTCCATTATGATAACTTGTATTCAACTATTACATTTCAAACCTATGAATTTCACTCAACCTTTGTGTTGACCCTTTTTATGCATGTTTATCCCAGGTAATTGAGCAACTTATGGCATGGAGTGGCATGGACTTGAAGATGGCTAAAACTTGTTATCATTCACATTTTATGTTTCTAGATTTTGGGACCTGCCTTTGTAAAACTCTGATTTTAAATGAATGATAACGTATCTTTTAAAAACGTCTCTTTTGAGTCGTTTTCTATGATTGTGTCTGTGATTCATGAAGTAATACCCCAGATTAGCTTCCGCTGCTATATTACCAAAATGGGGGTGTTACAGAGTGGTATCAGAGCTCACGGTTATAGAGAACAAGGGTAAAACCTTAACTATAACTACTTTTCTTTTGCCATCAATATCCTCCGTGCCACTCCATTTCCCCAAGCAGTGTATGTAAGAAATTTGCTTACCAAATACTACGTAACTATTATAACTTATATTATTTTTCTACCAAGTTATTAGAGAGGTGTAATCTTGGAAGTAAGTAGACGTGTGAAAGGAGGCAATTATAATTATGGTGCGCAACATAATTATAAATGCATCACACACGTGGACTTGTGACCTTGATTAGCCTAACATAAAGATCAAATTCATGCCCAGTACCTACATCTATTCCCAAACAATACCACTACAACTTTCAACTAAATCTCGGGACGAGATTTCTTTAAGGGGTGGAGACTATAACAACCCGTAATTTTCATCAATGTAAATATCCATCTATTAAGTTAGATGCAATGTACTATCTATCTATTATATATGAACCACCTTTTTCAGGGAAATTTTTCGCTTCATTACTTGCATAACTAAAGTTAACGAGCTCACGCAACCTACCTATGGCAATCCTATCTTCATATATGTCAAGCAAACATTATAACATGTCAAGTCAATGTCTTAATATCATTTTTGCAAAGTACATTACTCATATAATGTATCATTTGCAACGTTAAATCAAGACAGGCCTTAAACTGTTATCATATACCTCTAAAACCTAATTCCATGAAAGGTTAATATCTAAAGTGAATGCACAAGCTATTAAAGAATATGTGCAAGTAATATAACATCTCATTTGAAATATAAACTACCTCCAAGTCAATGTACAAGTCTTATAATGCACAATGTACATGTCATTAAGCATGACATCCAAAATAGCCGTTTTACCTCCATTTTCATTCTAATTTCTTCACAACCACTTTTGTACAAGCTACTACACTCAATATACAATGTATAAACCCTAATTATTCTACTCGTAATCCCTCACACATATTTTTACGCTCAAAACCTTAATTCAAAACCTTTCAAATGATTCAAAACAATGCGTTTCGTCCTTCTAAGTTCAGCCTTTGGTGGAATGCTTTATAACGGTTTTACGTCACAAATATTGTATGGTGTAACTGCACTTGATTCATTCAGATGAACTTGGGTCACAATATTCTTAGGATTGTCCGAGACATCTGCTACTGCTCTCACCCCTTGCACTATTTCAGGAGTATACCTGGATGTTGAGCATCATGAACAACATGACCATCTGTGTCACACCCCGCCAAGACAGAAACACGAGGCGTAACTTCATGGATATCATCACAACACAATGGTGTCAACAATAGAGATTCACTATATGCATAACTAAATATAAAAGACACGATGTGTCATGAAAATATCGAAAACAAAATAACGGCATCTTGTATTAATGAAAAAGGGGTCTGATTGTGTATTTTTATACTAAATATATAATATATGATAAAATGTAAAATATATATAAGTCTAAAATCAAAAAGATCATAAACCGAGAAGTAGTATAGAATGTTCCCGGGGCGTTAATCCCCAACGAGGGCTGGACTGGAGAATTCGATACAGGCGGAAGATAGGAGTTTGAAGAGAGAAAAAAAAAAAAGATTTGAGTTTGAAGGAGAGAATTGATTGGAGAGTGAGGAAAGTCAAATTAGACAATAACAAACAAAAACGTTTAAGAAAAACCTACAAATTACGAAATTAAGCTGAAAAACGGGAGCACGAATCCCGAACAAAGGGGGGAAAACCTAAAATATTTAAAATTAACCCTACGAAGAAATTTTCACTTCTAAACTACTCTAGGGAACAAATAACGAAGAATGAAAAAGACTAGACCGAAAACGGAGTTCGTTTGACCCAAAAACGAGTCAACACAAAAAACCGCACCCGGACCGCTCTTTAAAAAACGAAAAGTTGTAAAAATGACCCTACGAAATTTTTTATATTTTTCCTACAAACTATATGACTAAATAAAATTTTCTAAAAAAGAAAAATATTTTTTTGATAATTTTTGTATTTTTTATGAATTTTTAAAACTTTTAACTAAATTAAATTATAAAAAATATTAAATGACTTCGAAAAATTCTGAAATTTTTACTAAAAATACTAGACACTAATATAATTCTAAGAAAAATAAGAAACAAAAAGCTGGCTTAATAAATAAGCCCGAAATAAGCTGTTAACAGCTTATAAGCTTATAGGCCTAAAATGTGTATAAGTACCACAGCCCTTGGGACTATAACGAAAAAGTCCCAAGGGCGCAGCGGTATGGTGTGTGTACAAAAGAGAGGTGTACGAGGGTAGAGACCCGGGTTCGAGTCTTGCTCACCCGGGTCACCTGTAACATCCGAGAATTTTCGAATTTAGAATGACGATTTCAATCTTTGACTTTTAGGGTCTGGCTTGACTTATAAGAAC
>BQNB010125981.1:0-19674 GCA_026074375.1 Tanacetum coccineum
TTTATTCTACTTCACACATGGTTGTTCTATCGAATATATGGGCGTACTCAGATTATGATTTTTTTTAATGGTCATCGAATGCAATCAGGGGGAAGAAAAGGAAGTATTCGATAGATTGCATTAATCAAGGGGAAGAAATGTGTACTTTTCTCACCTTCATTTCTTTCTTTCTTATCTTCAAGTCCGCTTCTACCTTATGGAGATGGATTGTATGCTTTCAACCTCTGGATGGTTAGTGTATAAAGTATGTGCATATGTAAGAAGATGTTGCTGATTTCTTGTATGTTCATCCGAACGGATATTCATCAAAACAGAAGCAGTTATGTTTGATGTGATTGGCTTCTTCTGCTTCTTCTAATCCTTTGATTCTCATCTTCTACTTCTACTTCTACTTCTTCTTCTTCTTTTATGAAGCTACCTCACAGTTTCTGAATTTGCTTACAATACGGATGTTGGTTTGGGGGGAAGCTGATTCAGAAACTTCGACAAAAAGAAGTAGATGAAGAAAGCTGTGTGAAGACATGCAGTATGAACTGGGGGGAAGCTAACTCAGTTTATACAAGTTACATTGTATCGTTTGTAAGTAATGGAAAGATTCAAGCTGGAGCACTTATATTTGTACTTGTAGGATACATTGTAAGTAATTCGATATGCCACCACATTGGGGGAAGATTGTTATGATTAAAAATGTGGTGTCTATATGGAAATTACATTAGTTTCTAAATAGTCTTAAACACAAGGACTGGAAGTGTAATTATCCTAAAGATGGCTTGTGTTTAGACTATAAATACCCCCTCTAATGCTTGTGGTTTTGTCCATCGTCCACTCGATCTTAAATCCTTCGCATGCTTATATATGGGAATCCGATATCCTAGATCTTATTGATTAACGTTTATCTATTAGCATAATTAATAAACGGCTTTAGATTTGGGTAGAGACCCCTTAATATTTGGATTACGCCTTGAAATTAGTATGGGGGTGACAGTCTCACAATGAGGACAATGTGTAGTTCTAGTATGGGGGGATCTTTCAATTCGATCTTACTTGCATTTGCCTTGTCCCCACGCAACCCCGTTTTTCTACCAAAAATAGAAAGAATGTTAGATATTAGAAAAAGACTCGGTCACCCCGTGTATTTTACTATTCAATATAGCTCGTAGTTTAATAGGTAAACGTATATATATCTGGGACCGCCGGGACCGCCGCCAGTGACCGTTGGATTTTACTGCCTATAAATACTGCTCCATTCCTTGCAGAAATCAGAACTCTTTGCACGAATTTTCTCACACTTTGTTAGCCTTAAAATATGGTGACATATCTAGAATTACAATAGTTTAGTTATAGTGTGACACGTAGGGACTAATAATGACAAGTTACAATAATTAGGTGTCACTAAGGACTATAATTACAACCCTCCATACTTCCATGGAGGGTGAGGATAAACATTTGTCCCCATAAGAGTGTGTTTGTTTCTCTCTCTTAGAAAACACACACAAACTCTTTCTTTCTCTTCAAATAAAATGGCTTACTTTCATTTCTATCCTCCCCGACCTCCGGATCGTCTTTTGTTAGTGAAATCTTATTGTTAACAATTGGCATCAGAGCCTAGGAGCATATCGTGATCGTTGTTTGCTGAATCAGAGGTGTTCGTGGTGGTTTTTTTGGTAAGAAACTCAAACCGAACGCAAATACCGACAACGCCTTTTCGCTTACTTTTTGACTAAAATGGTGTTTTTATTAACGACGACCAACCTTGTACCTTTTGTTATTCTTAAATGTACTAACAACTTATTTGGTATCAAACCACTTATTGATCAAAAATTTCTGGGTTTTTGAAGAATTTTTGAAGACAGTGAAACATGTTTGAAGGAAGCGAAATGTGTTTTGAAAGACAGCAAACTGAGTGAAGGGAGCTAAATGTGTTCTTGAATGGAGCGACAATATGTAATTGTTGGAGCGAAATATGAATTAGTAAAGCGAATAGCAGTCAAGTCACATTCCGAGCGAAATATGCAAAATTTCTTCAAGCGAAACATGTTGGAAGAGTTCAAGCAAAATGTGCAATTTCCTGTCAAGCGAAATGTGCAATTTTTCTCAAGCGAAACATGTTTCTTAAACCAAGCGAAATGTGTAATTTCCTTAAACCAAGCGAAATGTGTAGATTTCAAGCGAAATATGCAGGTCAGTTCTCAAGCGAAATATTTTGAAAAATTTGGTTTATGCCAAGCGAAACATGACACCTGTTTAAGGAAAATTTATGTTTTGGCATATGACCAGCCTTGGGCAAGTGACTGAATTTGGGAATATGATCATCAAGAACACATTCAAAACATAAACCACCAAAGCAACACAACACTTAATTCCAAAACGATCCTGAAAAGATTTCCACTAAAACGACAAACCGGCTAAAGATTCAGAACATCGATTCAAGTATTACGAAGTTGATTTGGTATCCCTTAGTGAGATTTGAAGTTGAGTTTCACGAGGGCCGTCTACTTATTTCCATCATCGAGACTATCCTTCCTATTTGCTACCACCTTTTCTTATACCCAATCTAATCGATTGATGACTTGCTTTAAACGTAATACTCTTATGATTAAGACTTTACACACAGAACGAGCGAGAGTTCCACAAGTCAGGGGTGGTTGGTTGCAGACCTGGTTAACTATCACTTAAAAGGATTACATTATAGTACACATGTCACAAATGCAGAAGACGATGTGGAATAATTTCAAGAGGTGTTTGTACATTTTATACTTTTCTGGTTAGGTTATAAGAGTACTTAATGATATAATCTTGCCAACCGTTCTTCAATCAACAACAGTGCAAGCTTAAGTAACAAATTTGGGGGATTTTACTTCATTTTTCAAGTTTGGTATATCGGGTTTACTTTACCAAGTGATCCAACAGCAACACCAACAGAATACAAGGTTGGTAATTAGCATAAGTTTAAAGGTTGAGATTGTAATCACAATTCTCACGGGATTCCAAGACAATGGTACTTCACAGTCTAAGTATAAAATTTTCCAAAGTTTCTTCAAAAACATTCTATACAAGCATATGATTAAACCAGTTATCTTGATTCTTGCTTCATCTCCTCTACGATTTCTGTTGGGAATTTACTTTTACGTGACGACATTACAGAATTACCATAGTTTATCATAGTCACATACGCGAGGACTAGAATAGGCAACTATGTATAGTTTAGAGGCGTATGGGCTATATATACCCCTCTATGGCTTCCATAGAGGGGTTGAGTCAATTTGGCAATTGTTGAGTCATTTGTAAGCATGTTGTCCTTCATCCTTTTTTTTTTCCATCTAATATCAAGTTCATCTTCCATCTCACTACTTTCTCTCACTAAAATGGCTATCATGTGGTTTGACTCACCAAGACCACCGGATCATAGTTTTTGTGAATCTTTCAATTGGTATCAGAGCCATGGTTCTATCTTGGTTCCTTTAGTGGTTTGTTGTGGTAACTTATTTTGTGCTTATTGATTCGGCTTATTTTTCTATTTTTTTTCTTTTCTTTTCTATTCGGATAAAACAAATTTTCCAAGAACTTTCATTATAATTTTTTCTTTCCTTTCATATGTTTTTGGGCTTACTATTAATACAACTCGTTTGGGCTTATCACTTAATTAGGGTGTGATTTAGTTTGTCAAAACAACAAGGGTGCGTCATATGATATGTTTATTTTTTGTCATATTTATGTATTGTTGCGTTTAAGGAAACAAAACACATTCTTGTTGTGTTTCATTAACACAAACATATTTCTATTCTTTTTGTTATGTGTCGTTTCTTTACACTGGAACTCAAACAACTTTCGTGTGACTTATTTGAGGACAAAGCTTATTTGTGGTGCAAGAGCTTATTTCAAGCTTCTTTGGAGTTTATTGTGGTCTACACGGTTTGAGGTTTGAAACAGTTACAAACTCGCTTGATACAACAGTCGAACAAAGGTGCTTACAAGGTGTTTGATAGTTTGCGGAACCGATCTAGTCACCAAGCCGATCTAGTCATGGAACCGAACTAGCTCATTCTTGAGTGAACCGAACGAGTTCAACCTTGAGGAACCGATCTAGTTGTTCAAATAGCAACCGAACGAGTTAGAAACATTCCTGAATCGAACGATAGAAACAGAACACGACTAGAACCGAACAAGTAACAATCTAAAGGACCAAACGAATTCTTTTTTTTTGATGTAAACCAAACGAGTCTTTCTAGTTGAGCCGAACTAGTCAACTTGAAAAACACAAACTGATCTTAGTATTTTCTACAAGAGGCCGAACGAGTAAACTATAAAAGAAACCAACAATATTTACACTTTTAACAATTTTTCGGATTTCGTTTCGAAGTGACGTGCCTCGAACGGGCATAAGACATACACCTCGTGCTCGTTTATCGTTTCGCACGACAAAGAGTATTATTTTATTTGTGACCGACAGAAACCGTACAACACCGCGGGATAAAATCACAAACTAGCATCTTTTCTAATGTTTTATCAGTTTAAAACAATGAGACAATTGAACAGGAGGGAAAACGTGTGTAATTATTAACAAAAAATCGACTTTTACACTTTTAGTCCCTGGATTTTAAGACGACTTCATCATAAGTACTTTGTTGCCTTAATAACCCTCTTTGTTGAATTAGCTTTACACCGTTAGTCCTTAATTGCTACATTTCAACCATAGTCCTCCAAAGCAAACGTTGGTGCACCGTTCATATGTTTAAACTCCAACAAATCGTCATGAAAGTTCCAAGTTCTCTCTGACCACAACAACGATTCCACCAACAACAATTTTTATTATTCACGGTTTTTCTTGATTTAGTAAATCCGTAAAGGTCGATTCTATTTTACGGGTTTAAATCATAGATTGGTAAAATCCTGAATGTTAATTGATTTCACCTACCAACAACAAACACAATTACAATATCACTAAAAAGGATCCGAATAAATTCACACTAAAACGTCAAAACGCTAAAGATTCGATTAAAGATGCAAGTGATCACGTAGTTAGATTTGGTATCACACTTATTTGAGATTGAAGTGGTATTTTACGAAAGAGCGTGTTCCTTTTTTAATCTTGAATCGGGTATTGGGCTGGATGCAATACTTTCAATGATACTTGCTTGAGCTTAATTTAAGTTGAAGACTTGGTTTATCTAGTTTCCGAGCATCAAGTGGTGGATGGTTGATGACCTAGTTAACTATCACTTAAAAGGATTACGTTGTAGTACTCAGTGTCACACGCTAAGACGTTGTGGATAATCGCAAGAGGTGATGAAAGTCTCATACTTTGGGTGGGGTATTGAGTACTTAGAGATTTGCTTGGAGCACAAATTCTCTACACCGTTCTTCCAACATTAGCGCAAGCTTAAGTCACAAGAACGGGAAATTTTACTTTCGCGTATTCTCAAGTTTACACACACACATCTGTTTAACTTCATCAGTGGTTACTTCACCACACACACAACAAGACGGTTGGTTAAAACACAAGCCGGGGAGAGTTATGACTTGGAGATTGTGGGATCACAATTGATTCTCATGGGGCTAGATTTCTGAGGGCAAATTTATTCCACACAAGTTCTCAATAAATGCGCGTCGCGAGCGTTGTTGCTGACTCCGACATGTCAAAATCAGCAAGGGGGAAGGAGAAGATACATCCTTGAGTCTTTGCCTTTCTTGTTCTTGAAAGCTTTAATGTCGCGTCTTTCTTGAATTTTTTTAAGTTAGGCTATGCCAGGAAGACATATGTCATAACCGCAAAGAATATCAGCGCTTTAACTTATGGCCTTTTGGGTGCATTTCTTCAGACACATGGGGAGAGTGATATCTTGAGACTTTTGTATGCATTATTTTGACTTCCAGGGGGGAAGCGGTGGAGAAGAAACTATTCAAGCGTGAGAAGATAACGTTGCTGATCCCGATAATGCTTACCCCAAACGATCAATACTAGCTTATTCTTAAAGAGTGTAAATTTGATGTGGTATGCCTACCATTCCGCTGTGCCACTTAATTATTCTAATCCTTGTAAGTAGCTTTGAAACTAATCAAGGAGAGATTGGCTAGTTTGGGGTGAAGCTTTAAAAGCTTCTAAAAATAAATATGTAGCGTAGAATTAGGGGGGAGCTGATTCACTTGCTAATTAGGGGGAAAGCTTTAAAGCTTCTAAATCTAGAATATGCGGTACGAATTAGGGGGAAGCTAATTCCAGAAGCTTCTCCATAACAGAATGTAAGGGTTACTTAGTTCCGTGCCTATTACAGTAATCTCTCCTACAAATACTACAAAGATGATTCCATGTTGAGTGCAGACTTGAAGTCAAACACCACAGAAGACGCATCAGCATATGACTTCATGGAAGTTCTTGTTCTTAAACATTATTTATCTTGTTAGGAAATGATTGTAAAGTAATTCTGTATATCCGCCCGTGGGGGAAAGATTGTTGGTAAGGTCACTTTTTACATGACGACAATTACAAATTACCAATAGTTAATCAAGTCACATATGCGAGGACTAGAATAGCAATAGTATAGTTTAAGAGGCGTATGGGCTATAACCCCTCTATGGCTTTCCATGAGGGTTTAGTCAATTTGGCATTGTTTGAGTATCCATTTGTAACATTCATCCCTTTTCCATCTAATATCATAATTCATCTTCCATCTTACTACGTTCTCTCAACTAAAACGGCTATCATGTGTTTGTCTCAAACCAAGACACCGGATCATATTTTCATGAATCCTTTCATTTTTGAAGACAAAGGCCAATGCTTTATTTGGATCTCAAGATTTGTGTTAAGACAAAAACTCTCGATTATATGGGCAACATGACAATGATGCTTCCGAGAGTTCAGCAACCAACAAGGGGGAAAATGTGAAACATATAGGACTTAGTGACTTGAAGTTACCTATGTCAACTTCCAGGGGGAAGTAGCGTATACTACTTTACTTAGCATGGTTTATGAAGTATACTGCATACGTGAGAAGAATTGATGCTGATTTCTCGCATGCACCCCTGAACGAATATTCACCAAGCCCTAATGATAAGAAGTAGTGGCCGTTGGTATGGTTTGACTTCTACAAATTTCTGCTGTGCACGTCAATGACAAGTAGAAGATTGTTCAAGCTACAACAATGTTTCAGAATTTGTTTAAGATAGGGATGTTAGTTTGGGGGGAAGCTGATTCAGAAACTTCACCAAAAAGGAGTCTATAAAGAAAGCTTTTCAAGACATGCTGCATGAATTGGGGGGAAGTTAATCTAGTTCATGCATACTACAATGGTTCATGTATAAGTAAAGACACTAAAGATCCAAGCTGGAGTACAAGTTTCAAGACAAGGAGAACTCAGAAGACATCTTTAGCTTTGGAAGCGCTTTGGAAGACTTTATTTGTGTTGTATTTGTACATGATAGGAACATTGTAAGTAATTCCATATGTCCACATATTAGGGGAAGATTGTTAGCCTTAAAATAATATGTGACATAATCCTAGAATAAAATAGTTTTAAGTTAAAGTGGTGACACATAGGGACTAATAATGACAAGTTACAATAGTTAGGTGTCACTGAGACTATAAATACCCCCTCCATACTTCCATGGAGGGGTGAGAGGATAAACATTTATCTCATAAGTGTGTGTTGTTTCTCTCTCTAGAAAACACACACACACTCTTTCCTTTCTCTCTCTAATAAAATGGCTTACTTTCATTTCTATCCTCCCCGTCCTCTGGATCGTCTTTTGTTAGTGAAATCTTATTGTTAACACACTTCTTTCTCTCTCTAAAAATCTTATTTTTCTCACTAAATATCTTGATCACTGTGGAAAACGTAGAGGGGGGGGGTGAATATGTTTCCGATTAAAATCTAAAAACGTTTGTATCAAATCCCTGATCAATCGCGACGTAATATGAAAAGTACCAAATATGATTTAATGACATATATGAAAGCAAGAAATAACCAAGTATCACAACATAATTATAAACATCAAATCACAACACAATCACAAGCATAAAATAAATAGAGAGCGATAAATAAAATAGAGAGCAAACCGAACACGATGATTTATAGTGGTTCGGTCACGGAGCTCTATCCTCTCTGCCCTACTCCACTCCCCGAGTACCCAACTCAAGAGTTACTTCACTAGATCAACAAGCTCTCTTTTTGGCGGAGAAAACCTTAAACAATGTTGCTTACACTTTATTCGGTACTAAGCTAAATACCGAGTCCTAACACCAGTAGAACCAACCCATCATCGCTTACACTTTATTTGGTACAAACGCTAAATACTGGGTTCTATACAAAGGGTAGAACTAACCTAAAACCGCGTTATGTATTATGGCCCAACATTAAAAAAACCTTGTGTTTTATGGCACAAACACATAAACCATCAGTCTAAATCAAATGATACTAAGAATGAAAACAAATGTTGTATGTAATGATGATCCAAGACAAATGTGTCTAATGGATTTAATGCCCTAGATCTAAATAAACTTTCCAATGTTAGGAAGCCTCAAAAGGATGATGAATGATGAATCTCCAATCTTGTAGATCCTACATATGGGTATGCTTGGTGTGATGACAATATCTTCAATCTTGTAGATTACATATGGGTATGCTTGGTGGTGGATGGGAACTGGTAAGTATCTCGAATCTTGTAGATATAATATGGGTATGCTTGGTAGTGGAAGACAATATCTCAATCTTGAAGATCTTCAATATGGGTATCTTGGTGTGGATGGGAAATGGCAAGATCTTCAAAGCATGCTTTGGTGATCGTCATAAAATCTGCTTACTAACAAAATGAATGTTAGAGCCTTATGATCATATGCAAAATGAAAATAATTAATGAAAAAGTGTTCCTACATACTAAATGGCTGGAAAGACTAGAGAGAAAGTATGTGTGAACAGGATTCGAAATGTAAGATTTGGCTTGCTATTTATAGCAAAATTCTGGCACTAGTAGCCCAGTTCCTACTGCCGTATCATTGTAGAATGAAACCGCCTACAGTACCAATCCGATTTTGGGATAAAAAATCTATAAAATCTGTATCAATCTTCAAAGCATTAAGGCTCGATTTGGAAAGATATGATGTGACGATACATAAAGGTCAACTATTGTATGAGTCATGCATGATGTAAAATCCATTTTGCATTTTATTTTTACTTAAGTAAACTTATATATGTAAAATAAAAAGTTTAGTTGAGGCTTGCCAAAATAGAGTTTACTTGTTTAAATAAAGTACTTGTAGATGCAAAATGTGAAATGAGTTTTGATCATAATGCAACATAACAAACATGTACGAACCTGTGGTTGTACATACGAAACACGAGTAACGGTCAGATTGATGAAGTATGTCGAACAATATATGATAACGATAAACTTGTACAGATTAAATGTTATATATTACAAGTAATATATATTTTGTCATTATCAAAACAAAAGAGAATGTGTAGATTAAATATTGTAATATTTTCACTAACAATCTCCCCCTTTTTGATGATGACAAAATATGTAAACATAATATATAATAAATGGTAAAATCACCTTGTATCCTCGTACACTTTTACATTACCTTCTCTGTTTACACTCTTCTCCCCCTTTTGTTGAAACAAAAAGGGTGTGTCCCTGGATTTTAACTTCAATTCTCCTAGAAAAGGCGAGCTTGCATCATCCCTAGTGAAGTTAAAATGTCTACTCAAACGCCTTATATTAGTGCATCCCCTAGGTAATTGTCTTTGGTTTATTGTGGGTCAATGGATCATATTTGAAAGTTAAGCCTACAAAAATGTTAGTTCCGTGCAACATGTAAGAATATATAACTATATGATGAAGAAAATGACATCTTCCTTTTGGTTGAAACGCAAAGGATTGTTGAAGATTAAGAATGATGATGAATGCGTGCAAGCTCCCCCTTGACGAGTGCTCCCCCTAGATCGAGGCGTCAAGATATGATGAAAAATAATATGTACTCCTTAAATGCTCGACGGAAGCTCCCCTTTTGCCTCGAAGGGTGTCAAGTATGATCCTACAAAACAAAAATTAGTGCAATAACAGGTTTTATCCTTAGACAAATATGTCATATACAACAAAGTATATAGACGACTCAATATGATTTCTTGACTATGCTCCCCCAATGCTAAGGGCTACAAAATAACTTGATTGGTTGATGAAGCAAATGGAGGTTGCTAGACAGAAACAATTTTGTAAGAGTGGCCGACAGATTGAGAAGACAATGCAAGCAACTAAACAATGTATGTTTATTTAGTAAATTGGTGAAGATGAATATGCAATGCATGTAATGAGAGAGTTATGGATATCAAGGTATGAAATATTTGTCGCATGAGCACAAATCATCATGATAAGGAAATCGATCGAAAACGACCTACCTAAATCCAAAAGAGTTTTGTGGAGGATAGACAGCAGAAATATCTATATCAATCATGCATATTCATCATCACCACTTACTAAATAAACTATCATTGTTATTGCTTGCATTGTCATCACCATTCATTCGCCACTCTTACAAAAGTCATGTCTAGCACCTCCATGCTTCATCAACACAACCAAGGTTTCATTTTGAAGCCCTTGACAAGGGAGCCATTCGGGGGAGGGGCGAAGCGAATCACAATGAAGCGGCTCCCGGTCTGTATATGTTGTTGGTATATGACATATTTGGTGCGTAAGATACACACACATGTTATTGCATTAATTTTTATTTTGTAGGACACATGACTTTAGATCGCGATCCCTCGAGCGTAAGGGGCGCGATATCGTCAGCATTTAAGGAGTACATATTATTTTTCATCATATCTTGACGCCTCGATCTAGGGGGAGCACTCGTCAAGGGAGCTTACACGCATGGGTTATTCATCAGGGTTCTTAATCGGGGTTCAACAAGTGCCTTGCGGAGTTCAACCACAAGGAAGATGCTTTTTCTTCATCAATCTGAAGTTGTATATATTCTTACATGTTGCACGGAACTAACATTTTTTTAGGCGAGGAGATACTACAGAGAGCGGGCGCGATATATCCATACCCACAATAAACAGAAAGACAATTACCTAGGGATGCACTAAGTGATAAGCGTTTGTGGTAGACTATTGGGTTAACTTCACTAGGATGAAATGCAAGCTCGCCCTTGTCTAGGAGAATTGAAGTTAAAATCCAGGGACACACCCTTTTTGTGTATCAACAAAAGGTGAGGAGAAGAGTGTAAACCGAGAAAGGGTAATGTAAAAGGTATTACGGGATACAATACTTTTTCCATTGTATTATCATCTTTATGTTTACATATTTTGTCATCATCAAAAAGGGGGAGATTGTTAGTGCAAATATTACAATATTTAATCTACACAGTCTCTTTTGTTTTGATAATGACAAAATATATATTACTTGTAATATATAACATTAAATGTACAGTTAATCCGTTTATCCATATATTGTCCTCAACAAACTTTTCACATCTCGACGTCCTCGATCTTCGTATGTACACCACAGGTTCGTAACATAATATTTGTTATTTGCATTATATCAAACTCATTCACATTTTGCATCTACAAGTAACTTTAATTTAAACAAGTGAAACTCTATTTTGGCAAGCCTCAAACAAACTTTTATATTACATACACAAGTTTACTTAATTAAAATAAAAATACAAATGGATTTATACATCATGCATACATCATACATAAGTTGACCTTGTATGGTATGCGTCACATCATATCTTTCCAAATCTAGCCATAATCTTTGAAGATTGCATAAGATTTTATAAGATTTTTTATCCCGGAATCCCGGGATTGGACTAGTAGCCGTTTCATTCTACAAGGAACCGCAGGACCGGCTACATGCCAGAATTTTTGCTAATAATAGCAAGCCAAATCTTAGCCAAAATTTTTTCTAATCTTTTCACACATACTTTCTCTCTAGTTTCCAGCCATTTAGATATGTAGGAACACCTTCATTAATCATTTTCATTTTTGCATATGATCATAATGCTCTAACATTCATTTTGTTGTAAGCATACTTTTATGATGATCCACCAAAGCAAGCTTTGAAGATCTTGCCATTTCCATCCACCACCAAGCATACCCATATGTAGATCTACAAGATTGAAGATATTGTCATCCACCACCAAGCATACCCATATGTAGATCTACAAGATTGAAGATCTTACCATTTCATCCACCACCAAGCATACCCATATGTGATCTACAAGATTGAAGATATTATCATCCACCACCAAGAGGCATACCCATAATGTAGATCTACAAGATTGGAGATCTCATCATCATCATCCTTTTGAAGGCTTCCTAACATTGGAAGTTCATTTAGATTAGGCATTCAAATCCATTAGACACATTTGTCTTGGATCATCATTACATACACATTTGTATCATCTCTTTGTATCATTTGATTTAGACTAGATGGTTTATGTGTTTGTGCCATAAAACACAAGGTTTGTTATGTTGGGCCATAAAACATAACGCGGTTTTAGGTTGGTTCTACCCTTTGTGTAAGAACCCGGTATTTAGCTTTGTACCAAATAAAGTGTAAGCGACAATGGGTAGGTTTTACTGGTGTTAGGACTCGAAATTTAGCTTAATACCGGATAAAAGTGGTAAGCAACATTTTTAAGTTTTCTCCGCAAAGAGAGCTTGTTGATCTATGAAGGTAACTCTAGTTGGGTACTCGGGAGTGGAGAAGGGCTGAGAGGAGCTCCTTGACCGAACCACTAAAAATCATCGGTTCGGTTTGCTCTCATTTTATTTAGCGCTCTCTATTTATTATATGCATGTGATTGTGTGTGATTGATGTTTATAATAATTTGTGACTACATTTAATTCATAGCTTTCAAATATCATAAATCATATTTGGTACTTTTCATATTACGTCGCGATTGATCGGGGATTTGATACAAACGTTTTTAGATTTTAATCGGAAACGTATTCACCCCTCCCCCTCTACGTTTTCCACAGTGATCAAGATATTTGAGAAAAATACAGATTTTATTAGAGAGAGAAAGAAGTGAGTTAGCAATAAGATTTCACTAACCAAGACGATCAGGAGTCGGAGGATAGAAAATGAAAGTAAGCCATTTTATTAGAGAGAGAAAGGAAAGAGTGTGGGTGTGTTTTTCTAGAGAAGAAAACAACACATACTTTATGACACAAATGTGTTATCCTCACCCTTTCCTATGGAAGTAGTTCGGTTCCAACTGGTTCGGTTCCAACTGGTTCGGTTCCAACTGGTTCGGTTCCAACTGGTTCGGTTCCAACTAGTTCGGTTCCAACTGAATGACTAGTTCGGCTCCAACACAAAACGACTAGTTCGGTTTTCAAAGGAATGACTAGTTCGGCTCCAACTGAATGACTAGTTCGGCTCCAACACAAAACGACTAGTTCGGTTCCAACTGAGATCAACTCGTTCGGTTCCTACTAAATCAACTAGTTCGGTTCTAACTGAAGAAACTAGTTCGGTTCCAACTTAAGAAAACTCGTTCAGTTCCAACTGAGATCAACTCGTTCGGTTCCTACTAAATCAACTAGTTCAGTTCTAACTAAAGAAACTAGTTCAGTTCCAACTTAAGAAAACTCGTTCGGTTAACTAACTGAGATCAACTCGTTCGGTTCCTACTAAATCAACTAGTTCGGTTCTAACTGAAGAAACTAGTTCGGTTCCAACTTAAGAGAACTCGTTCGGTTCCAACTGAGATCAACTCGTTCGGTTCCAACTAAAACCAACTCGTTCGGTTCCACTGGTTCGGTTAACTAGTTCGGTTAACTCGTTCGATCTTCTAGTTCGGTTCCAACAGACAAGACTAGTTCGGTTGTAACTAAGACGAAACCCAAATTTTCAAAACTCAAAAAAGACACATTTTTGATTGGTTTTTTGCAAAAATCTTGTACAACTAGTGTTACTAACCCTATAGGAACAAGAAATATGAAAACTTTGAGGTTTTTAAGCTGAAAAATTTTAAATCAAGATTTTGTTCTTTATAAAGGTTTTGAACACAAATCAAAAAGAAAAACAAACACAAAAACTAAACACACCACTCCATGGCTCTTGATACCAATTGACATATTCACGTAAACTATGATCCGGTGGTCTAGGTGAGTCAAACCACATGTTAGCCATTTTAGTGAGAGAGAGTAGAGAGAGAAAGTTAAAATGTAAAATAAGATGAATAAAATGGAAGATACAAATGACTCAACCCCTCTATGGAAGCCATAGAGGGGTATTTATACCACCACACATTACATAAGAATCCTATGTTGACTATACTAGTCCCTGTGTGTGGTGATATGGTAAACAATGGTAATTCTGTAAATGTCATCACATAAAGTGAATTCCTAACAATCTTCCCCCACGAGATGATATACAGAATTACTTATAATAATTTCCTAACAAGTACATAATGATTAAGAACAAGAACTTCCATGAAGCTTCCAATACTGATGACGTCTGCTGTGGTGTTTGACTTCAAGTCTGCATTCCAACATGAATCATCTTTGTAGTACTTTGAAGGAGAAATATTGTAATAGGCACGAACTAAGTAACCCATACACTTCTGGTTAAGGAGAAGCATATGAATTAGCTTCCCCCTAATTCATACCACATAATCTTCATTTAGAAGCTTTCAAAGCTTCCCCCTAAAAATAGCAATGAATCAGCTTCCCCCTAATTCATGCCACATATTCTTTATTTAGAAGCTTTCAAAGCTTCCCCCCAAACTAGTAATCCTCTCTTGAGCAGTTTCAAAGCTTTCTTACAAGCTTAGAATATTTAAGTGCACAGCGGAATTGATAGGATACCACATCAAATATTACTGCTCCTTTAAGAATAAGCTTAGTGATTGATTGTTTGGGGTAAGCGTTTTTTGGATCAGCAACGTATCTTCTCACGCTTCTCACAACACTTTCCCTTAGAAATTCAAATAATGCATATTAAAGGTCTCAAGATATCACTTCCCCCATGTGTCTGAAGAAATGCACCCAAAATCCATAAGTTAAAGCGCTGATATTCTCTGCGGTTATGACATTAGTCTTCCCGGCATTGCCTAACTTAAAAAAATAAAGAAAGATGTCTTCTTAAAGCTTTCAAGTTAAAAATAAGACAAGACTCAAGGGTTTATCTTCTCCTTCCCCCTTGCTGGTTTCGACACGTCGGAATCAATAACACCTTGGACGCGCATTTACTTGAGTACTTGTGTGAAGAATAAATTAGCTCAGATCTATCTCGTGAAAATCAATTGCTGATCGAATCTCTATTCATAACCTCTCTCTGGCTATCATTTTACCAACCGTTTTGTAGGCTATTTGAAGAGACCACTAATGAAGTAAACCCGATATACCAAACTTGAAATTGAAGTAGCATTTCCTGTTCTTGTGACTTAAGCTTGCGCTAATGTTAGAAGAATGGTGTAGAGAATTTGTACTCCAAGCAAATCTTTAAGTACTCAATACCCTACCAAAGTATGAGACTTTCATCACCACTTGCGATTATCCACAACGTCTAAGCGTGTGACACTGAGTACTACAATGTAACTCCTTTAAGTGATAGTTAACCAGGTCATCAACCATCCACCCCTTGACCGCTAGAAACTAGATAAACCAAGTCTTCAACTTAAATTAAGCTCGAGCAAGTTATCATTAAAAGTCATGCATCCAGCTAACCCTGACTTAAAGATAAAATAAGTTCAGGCCCTTCGTAAAATGCCACTTCGATCTTAAATAAGTGATACCCGATCAACTCCGTAGTCACAACACAATTAATTCCAAATCTAGCCTTTAAGTTTCATGTTTCTTTATCCAAATTGATCCCAGTCTCGTCACTGATCCTGTCACCGGCCTACCAATAACTGTTGTACCCGATCCATTGTTACCACAAGTCAGTTTCAGTTGAGATATAAGTATTATTTTCCCTATAATTTCTCTCAACCCTAAACATTTCCTAACCCTAATCTTTCTTTTCATCCGCCTCCACACCATTATTTTCTTAGGCAGTCATCAAATCCATCTTTGCAGTCACCAAAGCAGATCCAAACTCATCTACTCCAACACGAATCTTCAATCATAAAATCAAAGATCTTCCAACAGATATAGCACCTCCTTTAACCCTCCAAATGATAACACACAAACCGACCCTCAGACTTGAAATTCATCTTAGTCACCTCAACCAATTTCGAAGTGAAGATGAATTAAATGGCTTCTAGATCTTGTTAAATAAGGTCTCGGGTAGGTGTTTCTTGTTTGTTTGAGAGTCTTGTAATCGAAACAAAGAATATTCATAACCCAAGTGTTATAAGAATTTTCTTCAAATTCGAATATTAATTACAGATAAGTGTCATCTTCTTTCAAATCTATGATGATATTTCTTTCACTTGTTAGATCTTATAAAGATCTTGTAGGTCCTTAAAAACAGGATCTGAATGAGCCTTGAATGACTTATAGTCCTTTGAATAAATCCAAAGATACTATAAGAGACAATGACTGTGAATATAAATATTGACGCGGAATATCAATATCTATACCAAGATGAACACAAGAACAAATATCAAACTTGCTATTACTATTACTATTTGATTGTAAATTCTCAATCAACTCATATGTTTACAATACTATTCTATGTTCCTTTTATAGGCTTAAGGAACCCTAAACGCGTTAAGAGATAATACTTATCTCTTCCTAAATCAACGCTAAATTGATAACTATTACTAAAATTACAACAGACTTAACTGTCTGACCAAGCAGTATTAACTTTAATACTGCCAGACTTAAGTTAATGCTGGCAGACTTAACTTGCTCTACCAGACTTAACTTCTATACTAACAGTACTAACTATTCAGCTATCAGTACTAACTATAACTAACAGACTTAACTTTAATACTAACAGTATTAAGTCTGTTTACAATATTTTCCTAACAATCCTCCCCTAACTTGATCTTCATTCATGAACTTCAAGTTTCTTTGTACTTTGGCTTCACTTTGGGCTTTAGAGGATTGTCTTGAACTTCTGTCTTCAAAATAATATGTCTTTATGTCTTCAAATCTTGACAGCAACTAGTCTTCAAAGCTATTCATCAATCCATTGACAATTTTGTACATCAAATCATAAAGTTTCAGTCTATTCTCATCACTTCCAGGTGTGTTAACTCCTGTGAGAGGTGAATCATTGAAAATTTTAAATGGATTTGATGTCTCTTTACCAGTTAGCCATTAACTCTGGAGTAGTCAGTTCTTTGGCCACCAGAAAGGTGTATGTCCATGGTCAACTGAAAACCATTTCAACTCTCAGTACTTGAAACATTGGTGAGTTGAATACCATATGGTTTTTGGCAAACCATTACAGCCATCAACGGATTTGATATGCCTTTACCTGTAGCCGTTTGCTCAGGGCTAGTCAATCCTTTGGCACCTATAAAAGGTAAATTCCATGGTGGATTGATGACCATATCAACTCTTTGTACATGAAACTTGGTGAGTTGATGTACCATCCACTTTTTGGTAAAGTGTCAACCATCTAATATGGATTTGCATGTCTTTACCATAAGCCATAATCTTATGGACTAGTTATGGTTTTTCCACAGCCTTTACCACAAGCCATAAACTTGTGGGCTAGCCAACTCTTCACTTAGACAGATATGGTGAGTTGAAGACCATACAACTTATTTGCAAGTTGTCAACCATAGAACGGATTTGAGAAGTCTTTACCAAGAGCCGTTTGCTCTTGGACTAGCCAGTCCTTATGTTGGTTAGACATGGTGAACTGATAACCATTTGTTGTGTTAGTGCATAGCACCTTCACCAAGTGTTATCCTTCTCATCTTCTATCCTAGGCTTTCAACCCTACAAACTTCACTACTTTCTAATGCCAGCTTGTTTCTCCATCATTTTCAATAATCTATAGCAATCCTCACTCATTCTTCCATCCAAAAGCTTCATTTTTAACATAGTTTGACATACCTTAGCAGATAAAGGATACTTTCTTTCAGACAATATATACACTTCCATGGATTCTAAGTTCAAGCAATGTATCCTACAGGTATCATAATATCTCCAACTTATAATCTTTTGTTGTCCTAATTCACTCCATATTGAATCTGTGCTTAGAGGTTCTTTAAACATAATTCTTAAACATTTCCAGAATCCCTTCTCTAACTTATCCTCAGGCCCATCCATCCCATATCTATTCATAACAATCCTATACAACTCAGTAAGGTCATCTCTAGATATAGATTTCAACATAGCACCAAAATTAATATATACTATGTCTGATCCATCTTCCCTAACAATTTGGTATACTCCTTTTTCTCCTTGTTTAATAATCTTATAGGTAGCTACACTAGATGTTTTCATAGCTACAGGAACAAGATTAATAGGAGTTTCAGTACCTGTGTTAGATTCTTCATGCTCACCAACCTTATCTGACTCAGCAGAATCATTGTCATCAACACTTGTATGCATACCTTTCCTTGCCATCTGCTTTCTTCTCTGTCCAGACTTCTTTGTTGATTCATCATTCTTTGCTTCATCATCTTTTTCTTCTTTCAGTCTTTTTGGAGTCTTTGTTTGAAGCTCTTCACCAAATCTTTTCAAGCTAGCTTTAGTGGCTTCAAAACTTATTGGAGCAAAGGACTCAATCTGTTTTACAAGCTTGTCAAACTCTTCCTTGACTTCTTCAAAACTCAATTTCTTTAGCTGAGTTATCTTCCATGTCCCTTGATTCTTCAAGTAGTTTATCATGTAAGTTTTCAGCTGTGATTGGGTCATGGGTTTGTTTCTTTTAGCTTTAGCTCTCTCTTCAGCAAAATACTTCTTTCTTTGATTCACCAGATCAACCATCCTCTTTGCAAAATCTTCTCCTTGAAGATCACTTCCTAGCATGCTCTTTGACAACTCTGCATTAGCTTCAATCTTTGCTCTTATCAAATCCCAATCTTCAGTTGTGTAATGCTGAGCTTCAAACTGAACCTGAGCTTTTCTTTTCTTCTGTTGCTCAGTTAACTCTTCTTCTTCTGCAATTCTTTGTGCTAGGAGAGCATCCAAATGTATTTGCTTAGTCTCCTCTTCTTTCTGTAAGGAATCCAATCTTATTGCTTCTGCAAGGCTAGCTTCTTCTTGTAAGATTTGTTCCTTTGACTTCTTTGGAGTTTCTTCACTGAGCATAGGAGCTTTCCCTTCTCTTTGTCCTTTATCTTTACCAACAGCACTAACTTGCTCAATACCAGTATTAACTTTAATACTGCCAGTATTAACTTCACTAGCAGTATTAACTTGTTCAGCAGTATTAACCTCACCAGCAGTATTAACCTGTTCAGTACCAGCATCAACTTCTTCTTGAAAGTCCAAGCTTGAGACGACTTTCTTACTTTTAGTCTCTTTTCTTCTCTTGTATCTCCTTCCCTTGTCAACGGACCTTGACTTTAAAGAGGCAACCTTTGAGAGAGTTTTGGCTGCTTCAAGAGTGTTAGGACTTATTTCTTCCACTTGTTCCTCCCCTGAAGTGTTTACCTTTGTTGTAGGAGGAGTAACCAATCCTTGTACTGAAAAATCTTGAGAATCACCTTGACTTTTCCTTTCTTGAGCCTCAGGTTCTTCTTCCTCTGAATCTGTCAAAACCAAATTCCTCCTTTTCATAAATCCTTCCAACTTCTTCACCTTCTTGACGAGC
>BQNB010125982.1:4953-19674 GCA_026074375.1 Tanacetum coccineum
TTACTAATGCAAACAACTAGTATATGTATGTCCCGTGAAAACATTTTGTATGATGCAATGTTTGAAAATGGTTATAGTCCAAGTAAAAACATTTGACCTGGTTCTCTATAACCTTAGCTCTGGTACCACTCTGTAACACCCCCAAATTGAGTCGCAGCGGAAAATGAGTATCCGGGAGCGTTACATTATAGATCAATAAAACAAAATATGAGAACGACCTCTAAAAGAGTCGTTTAAAATACGATACATTGGATTTATTGAAATTGTTTAATACAAAGCACAACGGCTTAAATTGTTCAACACTGATAACCAAATGATTTTAGATCATAACAATATCATCATGTAAGACTCCAAATCTTATGGCATGACTCCAAAGACTATCCCTTGTTATCCTTAGCAACTCGTTGCCTCATTAACCTGAGAAAAAACATGCTTAAAACGTTCAACATAAAGTTGGTGTATGATTCATAGGATTATGTAAATTGTTAATGTAGGACCGAATAAGATTTTCAAATGTATGATATGGCAACATATGCAACATACTATGTAATTCTCGTTTCCCTAAGCTCATGACACTGAAGCTCAACATGTATGAATTGCAATATAAATTGACAACATTGCCCGTGATGATGTTCTAACCCGCAACATCCGAATCCGACATGATATACATCCGTTGGTTCACTCCGTGACACCAGTGAGAGCTACTCACCCGGATGGGGATGTCAACACCAAATAGATCTATTTATAACATTCGCACTGACACAAAGTAATTGACAGTTCATGATAATGGGCTCTGAGGGTTATCGCTACTTAGGCAAACACGTAATCATGATAAAATGTACACTTACGTCCAATTTGTAAAACAAAGCATGTTTCTCACCCCAAAAGTTATAAATCATTGATATGGTAAAACATGGGGCTATGAACTCACCTCAACGAATGAAGTGAAAGAAATAAATCAAGTGAGTGAATTGACAAGCGAAGTCCGAATGCAACCTAATTAAACATAGGTCGTATGAATACTATGCACTTTGAATAACCAATGTCATACATAATTCTATATAGATACATCACCACCTAAAAGTGTTTGTTTAATTTATAAAAATTAAACAATTTGATTTGCATTTGTAAAATAAATGTTCATGAATCCGTATTGTGAAAATGTTAAAATTTGTCCAACAATTATTCATTTATGAAAGTAATTGTTTCACCACCTTTAGATAATTATATAACGAAACATTATTATTAATTAGTTTAACTTGGATTTCACAAATATAGTGCACATTAGTATAAAATATGTGCATAAGATTTTATAAACCTTTACTTTTTCGTTTCTTTCCGTTTATTTTGCATTATCTTTATATCGTAGTTTCGTATTTGAATGATATATTAAAATACATTATTTGTAATATATTACATATGATGAACAGTAACATTTAATCGTTTAATAAATTATATAAAACTTACTTTTTATTAAATAATTGTTGTGATATTAAAAATGCGTACTTATTCGTTTTTTACATCGTTTAATACGTTTCTTTATAAGTATGGTTTCGTATTTGAAAAATATAATTAACCATTACATTTATTATGTGTACTTTTACTGTTGTGAATAGTAACAGTATGTATATATTTATAAAAATGCTTTTTATAAATATTAATTGTTGAAATCGTATAAAAATCATATCTCATTCGTTTTAATTCGGTTTTTAGTGATTCTTTCGCCCACGTCTTCGTAATTAAAAGCTCTATCTAACAAAAATAATTTTCATCAGCTCACTGTCGTGAACAGTAGCAGGTTTTTATAAAACTACTTTTATAAAGTTACTTTTGTTTATTTTATTACATAAACATGAAAAAGTCATAACAAATTCATTACCCATCGGTTTTTCAAGTTTCTTACCTTTTTATAATCCTTATACAATCTACTTTTACAGAAAAATATCAAATATTTAACTTAAATTCGAATTGTATTATTTTTATAACTTTCTTTTATAAAAATACTTTTATAATTGTAAATCTTGTAAACATCATAACTCCTTCGTTATTTATCGGATTTTCAAGTTTCTTATTGATTTAGAAAGCTAATAATATGTATTATTTTATAAAATTATAAAATAATTTTCCCCAGGTACTGTTTGCTACAGTAACTTCGAATTGTTTTTATAACTTTTAAATAACTTGTTTTTATGTGTTAATAACTTATATAAATTATCACAAGTCCTCTAATTTATACAATGCACATATTGTGTATATATTAAGTCCTCTACATTATAATATGTTCATATTGTCCAAGAAATAAGTCCCACATATTTATTTATTTCCATAACTTTATAAATAAATAAAAATCCAAAACTTGACAAATAATTATATAAATTACCCAACAATTGTAAATTCTTATTTTAAGCATATTGACATATTTAAAACCTCATTTTAATCAAAATAAAAATTGAATTCGTGTATACATATGCATGTTTTTATTTTATAACTTCATAAAATAAAACCTAGGTGATGATTAACAATATAAGAATTATATAAATTATAAAATGAAAAGATTAGGGTTCTTAGAAGACCTTAATGAAGATATGATGAATGATGAACAAGATCAAACCCAACCAAGAAACCCTAACTAGAAAATTAGGTTTAGAAAACCCTAATTTTCTTATAAACCCTAATTGAAAACCTTCCTTGTATAAACCCTTGTTTAACCCAATCCAAGCTTCCAAGACACCTTATATATGACCAACAATGAACCTTGAACACTTGTACTAGCTTAGAAATTAAAAATATGGATTGTGTATATGTGATGTGAGTGAGCCGTGGGTTGGAGTGAGCTCAAAAAGGAGATTGTGTGCTTTGTTTGCTTGCAAATGATAAGTGTGAGTTTGTTTCACCTTTTAAGGTTCTATTTATAGCTAAACATGGAAGTAAATACCACTTTAGCAATTCTATCAAATGGTTTTGGGGTCTTGTTCATTGTATTCGGTTCTACATGGCTTATAGGGCATGGAATTGAGCTTATAATATTGTTAGGGACATGGTGGGATGTAGACTAAACATGCTTTGTGTAAGAAAGTGTAAGAATGATTGTGATAGGTCTTGTGCATGCCTTGCTTGTATCCATACTTGTAACCGATCATGTGAAGGTGTAGGGGAGACAAGATGAAGCTAATTTGAGTTCTTGATCCATTGGTTAAAGGAAATACTAGTTTATTCAAGTTAGTGGAGGTTTGTTGGATTTAATTTCAAGTTGTATATGTTATATATGTGTACATTTCGTGTAGGGGCTGATTTGGGCAATATTTTATGAGGTTTTTGAGTATTGTGGGTATTAGTGGGTATTTGTTGAAGTGTAGGTGAGTTTATGGTTTGTCATGCATGCAAAAGTCTAGTTTTATTGCGTTACGTAAACATTTTACGTAACCAATAAAAATAAAAAGCGTAAAGTTATAAATTATCATCCTAATAACTTTATAACACTTACTTGACGTAAACATTTAATTGTTTGATGCCTGTTTACGTTAAATGATCATTTTTAGGTTACGCGATTTAGCTTAACTGTAGAAATTAAAAGCGAACGCGTAAAAGCCTAAAAATAAATAATAGAATAAATGAAGTCGTAAATGACCTGAAAATGCGAAATGTTACACATTGGAGTTTAAATTTTACAAGATTACATTCATAGATTTTTTTCATACATTCAAACAATCAAACCTTGTTGTATTAGTTTTAATCTTTCATTTTGATGCAACTTTGAGACAAATGTTATAACATGTACAATTTCAATTAAATCAACGAGATTACCTTTCAAACGACTCATTTAGAGGTCGTTCTCTCATATCTCGTGTTATTGTATTATGAAGTAACACTCCCAGACATATTTTTTTTGCGACCCATTTTGGAGGTGTTATAGATTGGTATCTAGAGCCAAGGTTATAGAGAACTAGGTTGCATATTTTATCTAGACTATAACTGTTTTCACAAACATTGCATCACATCAAACTTTTTTATGTGCATACACACTACTTGCTTACTTGCTTACATTACTTGCTTATGCGACATATATATATATATATATATAGGGACTTTCTTTTCAGCACCAATCTTAGTGCGATAACTAACAGAACCACCAAAAATATACATGCACGCCTTTTAAAAATAAAAAAAATACATGAAAATCATCAATAATCGTAAGAATCCACCTATGTTCTTCAGTATCATCATGAACTCTTCCTCTTTCTTTTTTTTCCACAAAAACCTTACACACGCCGCAAAATGTCGCTGTACGCCTTATAAGAACATACATGCACACCTTCAAAGAAAATATTGTATCCAATTTCTTTAACAAATTCTTTAGAACAACTATGTTTTTTTAAAACATATATGTTGTTTTTAGAACATATGTGCAAAAATACAATTATTGAAGGCGTGCATGCATGTTTTTGATGGTTCTGTCAGTTCTCGCACTAAGATTGGTGCTGAAAAGAAAGTTACACTATACACACACACACACACACACACACACAAATATATATATATATATATATATATGGTAGGGGGCTCCAGTTCCGTTGAGAAAGTTTTTATTTTGATAAGATTGAGAAATCTACGTTTGAGCAAATTGATTCATATTTTTTGATTTGATTCACAAGTAAACATTATTTAATAGTGAATCAAAGCTATAAATCACAAATTTGATTCACAAATCATTGCTAAAATCGAGTTATGGTAATGATTCCTTAAATTTGTATTGAAAATTCAATATTTTACTTATATTGCAAAAACGAGAGATTTTTTAACATTGATTCGATTTTTTTTACACATTTTGAATTATAATCACATTAAAATGAGTTTTACGCTTGGAAAACTTGAATCAAAGTTAAAAATCTATAATTTTTAAAAACCTCTTTAATCTTCTCAAAATAAAAACTTTCTCAATCGATCCGGATTCTATGGTAGTGTTATAATAAAAAAATCTTTATAATAAAAAAGGTAAGATGACATCCTAGCCATTGGATCAAATGATGTAGAACACAAATAGGCGGTGGCTTTTTTGTAAATATGTTAAACTTCAAGGTCAATTCTAAAATAGTGCAAAGTAGAAAAAACCCATCGTCACTAACAACAGGTATACCCGATCTAAACAAAACCCAGATTCCTTCTACCATTTTACCCCAAATTTCACATACTTTTCTCTCTAACTTCGTACACACTATTCACGCACTAATTTCATGCAATGGTTTCACACCCTAATTCAACTTAACGCCTTCTAAACTCAATCTAAACCGAAGAACAAGAGCCCCACCACTATCCTTAACACTGATCAACCACATTTGGTTATTGTCTTTTGCAAAATCAAACACAAATAAAAAAATTATCACTTCCACAACAAAAATAAAATAAAAATGTTCTTTATCTTCTTCTTTAATCCTTCAAACAGACATGGCAACAGTGAAGGGCGAAAAGGGTGACGACAACTGGCGGTGGAGGTGACCAGCGACAGCGATGATTAGAAATAGGAATTTATTTAAGTTTTAGGCTGGGAATTTATTAAGGACGAAGCTACATCATTTAAAACCTTCATGTCAGTTGATCTACGAAGCCTCAAATTGTTGCTGCATCTTTTTGTTAATTTTATTATACTAAATTAGTGTTTTATTTTTTTCAATTTAATTAGAATAATTAATAGACTTATTGAGGCGGTATGTTATTTAAATACTGATACAGTAGCTTATTATTTGAATGAATAATGCAGTTGGAGTAAAGCAGTGCTGCGGTAAGTAGTTATTTGTTGCATATAAGGTTCAATTAGGTGACGCGCAGGGTGTATTGATTGTTAAAGTGTTTGTGTGTATTTGTATGCATGATGCAGTTGTTTTAGAGCAGTGATGCATTAGGGTGTTCATTTATGGCACATAAGGTTTGACTAGGTTATGCCTAGGGTGTATTACTTGTTGAAAAGTAGATGTGTGTGTATGTGTATGCATGATGCACTTTTTGTAAAGCAGTGATGTAATAGATGCTCATTTATAGCACATATAGTTCAGTTAGGTCTCACGTATTGCTTTTTTACTTGTCAAAACGTGGTTCCGTGTCTGAATGCATGATGCAATTGCTGTAAAGAAGTAATACAGTATGAGCTCATTTATTGTAAATAAGGTTCGAGTAGGTCACGCATAAGATGTTTTGCTTGTCGAAAAGTGGTTTCATTTATATTTGTATGCATGATGCATTTGTCGTAAAGTAGTGATGTAGTAGGAGCTCACTTATGGCACACAAGGTTCGATTATAGTCCTGTCAAGTATAATGTTGATAGCACCGGACATGGTCTAAAAACATGCGTAAAAACTTAATTATAGTCCTGTTAGTAGGACCCAATGACAAAAAGGTCGCTTATGTAAAATAACGCCGCTTATGATTGATAAGTTTAGGATTGTGTGGACATCCATGAATAATGGGCACCAAGTTCATCATATGGATTGCCAATGTGGTTGGTCAACCACGTTAAAGCTTGAAAATGTGTGTGCGAAAATGTGTATGTATGGTTGGATGCTTATGAGATGCACTTGGATTTGAACTGTGATGCAGTAGGTTCTCAGTTGTCTTGTATAATGATGCATTGGGTTAATAGTCTATTGCGTTATGTGTGTGACTGTGTTTGTACGCCCATATGTTTATATGAGTGATGTACCTGGTTTTCAAACTGGGATGCAGTAGGTGTTTAGTTTTCACTTATAAAGCTGAATTAGGGAACACGTAGGTTGCATTATGTGTCGAAATATGTTTGTTTACTTGGTTGTATTAAAGATGCACTTGGTTTTGAATTATGATGCAATAGGTGTTCAATTGTCATGTATAAAGCCGAATTAGGTTACACATAGGTTGCATTATGTGTCAAAATATGTTTGTTTGCTCGGTCGTACGTATAATGCACTTGATTTTGAATTGTGATGCAGTAGGTGTTCAACTGTCGCGTATATGGCTGAATTAGGGTACGTATAGGTTATATTATGTGCGAAAATGTGTTTGTGTGTCTGGTTGTATATATGACGCACTTGCTTCTCAACTGTGATGCAGTAGGTGTTTAGTTCTCACATATATTGCTGAATTAGGTTACGGGCAGGTTGCACTGTGTGTCGAAATGTGTTTGTTTGCTTTGTTGTTTGAATGATGCACTTGGTTTTGAACTGTGACGCAATAGATTATTAGTTGTCACCTATATGGCTGAATTAGGTTACCCATAGGCTATACTGTGTACGTAAATCTATTCGTTTTCTTAGTTGTATGTATCATGCCTTGGTTTTAAACTATGATGCAATAGGTGTTCGGTTGTCACGTATATAACTAAATTAGGTTACGCTTAGTTCTTTAAGGGTTTTATGGTATGGCCATTTAATGCTCGAGCTTAACTCGAAAGTCTAGTTGAGTAGCTTAATCTTGACTCAACTGATATCAAGTCGATTTTGAAAGCTTTAGAGTTTAGTCAGACTTAACAAAAGGGTTCAAGCTGATGCAACAATTGGTTATATGAACACGGGTCAAACATATGGGTTCTGCGGTCAATGGAAGCAGCTAAACACTATGCTGACAATGACACTGCCAGGGCTTAACAGTTGGTAAGTACATAACCCATCAGATCATCAAATGTTAAAATCAAATTTACAAGAACATATATCCTCAAACCATATATATTTATCTGCTTAAAGGTGTTTGGGATTGCTTGTTTTAGGCTTTTCTATATACAGTATATTTTTTAACAGATACGCATTTCTGAGTGTTTGGGTAAAAGTGATTTGTGAATAAGCACTTAAAAAGGTAAGCAGTTTGGAATTATCAATGCCAAGCACCCTTAACTGGATAAATATCTTTGATTATATTTTCATACTCCTATAGGATATATAAGGTACCTTCTTGATACATGAACTATCTAGAAACCATATAAATAGTACTAATGTGAAAACTGATCATATACAACAATTTATATTAGTTTAAGTAGTAGCTCATTGATATCAACTACTATTTGCTTTGCTTATTCATTCAGCATTCTTCAAGTTTAGTGCATAGGTTATTACCCTTAATTACTACCATAATAATTACTCTGTTGCATAAATGCATATCAAAATGTTTTAGTAATTGAGGCCTTCTATGACGTTATTTTTATTTTTTTATTTGCTCGATTAATCTAAATCTATTGCAATGCAGTTGTAGGTAGAATAACTGTAGTAAAATGCAACGTTGATATTTAAATAACTCTTGGTATAGTCACTGAAACGTGTATTTTTTTCAGAGCAGAAATGGCAGGTGAGAGACGGGTGCTGACATTAGGTGGAAAAGGCTCATCTCTTTCTCCAGCTTCTGTTTTCGAGTTTACCACCGCTAATCCTCCTCAGATTCTGAAAATTAATCCATCTGCTCTCGCTAGGCTATCGTCGTCTCCATCTGGTCATAAACTGAAATCACCGTCAGCTCCGTTTAAGCTTTAGTTAACGGTGCATGATTATCTAACCCCCGCGGAAGTGAGAGCGTCTACACTTCTGCTTCTCAACAAGCTGTTAATTGGTGGATCAACTTCTCTCTCTGCTGCTTCTCAGTTGTCGGATATATTGAACAATGATGCTCAAACATTCACACTTAACCTTGAGTTGGATCAGCAAGATGATGTTGATCTTTTAAAAAATTGCTGGTCTGATATTACTATTAGTGCCATATGTGCCCTTTTGGACTCTACGACATCTTCATTGTCCACAGTTGCTGCTGTTGCAGCTTTGTCATGCGAGGCCTTAAAAACTGACACTACCATTGCTTTTAACTTCTTCACGGATTCTGGTGATGGATTTTCTGACAAAGATAGAGCTTCTATTAGTGATTTCAAGGTTTTGCTTAATGGCTCCAAAATGCGTGGTAATACACAGTGTGATCTAGTTTTTGACATTCCTAGAACCCATGGTCGTTTGAGGTCTTTATGCAAATCAAATCACTCGTCAATACGGGTCGAATTGAATTCTATCTCGTTAGTGCACGGAGGTGCCAGCAAGGACTTGACTAGACTCTTTTCGTCTCTGGCTTTTGCCCTTCAGAGTCTTGGCGAGGGTGGTTGGCTGCGAGCAAAACTTTGTCTAGATAATTTGGTACAAGATAACTTATTTCCTAATTTGGTTGAAAGTTTTAACGCGGGTTGCCCAAATATTGACAAGTTAGAAGGCTCCATCATGTCATTTGTCGCATCAGGCAATGGGGCACAATGTGAATTGATTATTCAAAAGGTGAGTTAAGTAGTGTTTTTTTTGGTTGTTTTCGTGAATAATTGTGTTGTAAGTTAACCGATTTGTACTTTTTTTCCGTCTAGTATGAATTGGTGCACATATCAACTAGAGATTTACTTAGAAGTGAAGTGGCAGCAGGTTCTGAAATTGGAAACCAAGCTAAAGAGTACATGAATTTTGGACGTCTTGTTCTCGATGAAGTTGTCACAGCTGTATGATTTTACATAATTTTACAGTAACTTAATTACATTTCCAAGGGTTTAGAACTATAGAAATGAACGCTTCAATATACAGATGGTAATTGGGCGACTTTCACGAGCAGATGCAAAAGAAAAAGGATGGATTTTAGATGGTTTTCCACGCAGTTTTGCTCAAGCACAATCACTCGAGAAAATGAAGACCAGACCAGATGTTTTTATTGCTTTAGATGTAAGTATTTTAGATTCTGATCAAATGGTCATTAAAGACGAGGATATCTGACACTAAACCTAAACAATATACAATTCATATAAGCCAACTGTCATGAGATTGAGTTTTCTCTGATATTTGCCCTCGTATACAAGTCTCTGATGAAATTTTAATCGACATATGTGTTGGTACAAGGCTGGATCCTGAAACAGGGAAGATTTACCATATAAAGAACTTCCCTCCAGAAACTGAGGAAGTTAAAGCAAGACTTATAACTCACCCCGATGACATTGAAGAAAAGGTATATTCATTGGGTTATTTGATAGGTACATGGGCAGCTGGGTAACATTTCATTTTTATTGCATGTCAAGGCAAGCGGTCGGGGCAAATTGACTCATGCACATTTTTTAATTGTACTCCCTGAGTTTCATTGCCAAGACAAAATGCTACAATAATAATCTATTTTTTGAACAAGTGTATACTAAATCGATTTTTGTCGAATTTTAACGTATGTGATGCTTTCTAGCTTAGCTAATAATATTATTTGACCCGTTAGAGATACAAAAAACACAAGCCAAAGTGACTCCATTATAAGTAAATGGGTTGAAACTACCAACGCCTCTGGCAACCCTATCCTATTGACCTTATTGTGCTCTAGTACCAATTAATGATACACCTAAAGTCATTGAACAAACCTAAATAATTCACTGTTAGTGTCTTTCTTACGTAGGTTGTTGGTTAGTAGCACTTAGTTGCTTGAAAGTGTCCATTTTGGACTGAGATAAGGGACTTCACCCTTATCTTTTGTACTTCAATGATTTTTTTGATGTAATACAATTTACCGAGGAAACCTTTACAAAAAAAATAATCAATTACAAGCTTTGTAAATGCTTGAACCGATTAATGTCACGATTAACTCATGATTCTTGTCACCACAACTGTAAAGTTGTAATGAAAATGATAAGCATATGATTTTATTTTATTTGCATGCATAGAAAGAATAAAAAAAATTAAGAACCGTGTCTCTTGTTGGTCGAGAAGCCGAAAGCTCTGAAGCATTACAAATTTAGCTTGGCTTTCGGGAATTTAAATGCGGAATATTATGTCAGTGAAAAATACTTCCAATATATGGGAACTTTCTAAAGGTCTCTGGTTCGAACCCGGGCGAAGCCATTTCAATAATGTATATATAGTTTTGTTTACTGTATTACAGTTTTATTTCTACTGCATTACAGTTATACTCTACTGCATGCCAGTTTAAATTCTATTGCATCACAGAGTAATGTACTAGAGAAAGAACAATAACGCTGTAGAATATAACTGTAATGCCGTAGTAAATTTTGGTAACGGGTATATAGTTTTTTATACTGCATTACAATTTTATCTCTAATGCATATTCAATTGCATCACAGAGTAATGTACTAAAAAATGAATAATAATGCAGTAGAATATAACTATAATGCAATAGAAAATATTTGTAATGTATTTATAGTTTTTTTACCGCATTACGGTTTTATTTCTATTGCATTACAGTACTGTATTGCATGCCAGTTTAAATTCAATTGCATCATAGAGTAATGTACTAGAAGATGAACAGTAATGTAGTAGAATATAACTTGAATGCAGTAGAAAATATTTGTAATGTATTTATAGTTTTTTACTGTATTACAATTTTATTTCTAGTGCATTACATTTATACTCTATTGCATGCCAATTTAATTCTATTGCATCACAAAGTATATTTTGGTATTTCTACTGCATTACTGTTATATCTACTGCATTATAGTAGAATATAACTGTAATGCAGTAGAATATAAGACTGTAATGTAGTATAATATAAAATAACAGTGATATACTAGGAAAAATAAGATTGCTATTTCTACTGCATCATAGTGTTAAAACTAGTACATCAGTAATTTTATATGAAAACTATTTTACAGATGGAATCTTTCATCGACTACCAGGAAAGAAATAACCACCCAAAAATAATTGCGTCACAATGTTGTTGACTGTGGATTATTTCTAATGAGACACATGGAAACGTATGTCGGTCATGGTGTGTTTTTAAAAGAACTGAAGAAGGAATAACCATGTTTGAAAACTCAACTGTATATGCTGCGTGCCAAGTTTTTTGCAAAGATAACTGTAATAACAAAGGGATAAAAGTATTAAAAGAAGCAGAAGCATGTGCAAAGAAGAAAACAAAGACTTTCAAAATTCTTAAAGATAATGTTGTCAAAGTGGATCAAGATTTGCATCAAAAGTTCACCGATAACACATTGAAGTTAATTGAATGATCAACACTAAGTCTTTGCTTATGAACACTTTTAGTTTTAAATATGTTGGATTTAAGTATTTTTCTTTTGGATGTTTAAAGTCTTCTAGTTATTGTAGTAAACTGAATGATCAATGTTTGATAAGTTCTTTTACGTTTAGTTAATGTCTGTTAGAAACGAAGTACTTTTCTTTTAATGACTAGTCATTGTTTAGTACTTAAAAAGTTAGTACATCTCAATAAAAAAGTTACTGCATCACAATGTATTTTGTTAGTGCATTACAGTTAAAAAAGTTAATACATCTGAGTTAAAAAAGATACTGTATCACAATGTATTTTGTTAATGCATTACAGTTAAAAAGGTTAGTACATCTCACTTAAAAAACAAAAGTTAGTACATCTAAGTTAAAATTTTATTGTTTGAGTGAATTACACTTAAAAAGTTAGTACATCTTAATGAAAAAGTTATGGCATCACAATGTACTTTTATAGTGCATTACAGTTACAGTTAAAAATTCTATTGCATCACATTGTACAAAAAAACCGATGCAGTAGTTTTAACACTATGATGTACTAAAAAATATTCAACTAAAAAAAGATACTATAACTTAGATAGATTAAAAATTCTATTGCATCACATTGTACAAAAAAACCGATGCAGTAGATTTAACACTATGATGTACTAAAAAATATTCAAATAAAAAAAGATACTATAACTTAGATAGATTTACATTAAAGCTTTAACATATAATTTTCTTTCTTTACAATCAAATCATTGTTTTATTTCTAAAAAATGACAAAAAAGTTAAAAAAATACTTCATTTTCGGCATGTAGATTCTCTTAAACCAGCTCTATTTGGCAGATCTTGTTTCTTTGCTTTCTTTGATGCAGGAAATAATTATCTACAAGTGTTGGAATTGTGGCCTCCTTTCTCTTCACATACCGAACAAATCCTTCTCTCCAATAGTTACTTCAGCTATTAGCTTAAAACTTGAAAAGCGTCCAGATCATTTAGTAGTACTCTGGCCCTGGATTGTTAATTGTAACCTTATCAGGCTCTTTGACACCGAGCATCAAACTAATGACAACTTTCTTATTCATCTAGTACATCAGAGTCTTATCTCTACTGCATCAACCCTATAAAAAATGTTGTGATTTAAAATACGCAATATATAAAACCTGTATAATAGTTCATGAAAGTATTATCTCTACTACATCATAGTATTATCTCTACCGCATAAATCCATTAAAATTCAAAGAGCACTTTAAAGTGCAATATTATTTCTACTACATCACAGTCTTATCTCTACTGCATCAATCCTATAAAATTCAAACAGAACCATAAAGCTCACACGCCCTTGTCTCACTAAGAACGAGGGACCAAGAATGAACATTCCTTGATTTTATTAAACATGATTATATATCTCAGATTTGGAAATGCAAATGGTATGTTGATGTTAAGATGCTCAACATGCTGATAATGATATAGGGTTGAGCATTTAGAAGACTGTCGAGCATATAACTTAGCTCTTTGATTATTTTAGTACCACTCTAATAAATATGTAATGTAACTGGTCTTATCCAAGTGAATATAAGAAGCAAAGAAACATGATATAGAGTTAAAAAATGTCAAATACATCAGCAGTTTTAATGACCCGTGTCATGTTTTTAGATCATTGTGGTCCTTATTGTAAAGAAAGAATATGCCGCACATACAGATCTCTGAGTTTCACATGAGACGTACTGAAGTAGGAACGCCTTTAGCATGTAAAAAGGATTTGAAACTTGGCATGCCTTTATTACTTACATGAACATAATATGAATAATATCTGATGCAATTAGGATATTTATAGTTGTCTAAAGTATCATTGACTGCTTACTCACACTTACATCATATGCTTTCACATGCTTGATGGAATACTTAAATGAATATCACACGAAATACGAAGTGAATTTTAAGTTACTCAGAGTGATAAATTAAATCAGGTGATAATACCTTCAGGAATGTCACATGCAACTATAGATATCTCCGCAAGAATCTACAGAATCAAATTGGTCACCTTCTCATACTCATTTTTACAATGCTCGGCCAAATGCTTTCCTAGAGTATAATACAACAACAATAAGCACTTTCTTAATTTTTAAGATTTTACAAATGAAAGGAACAACAAACTCAAAGTTACAATTAGGGTGTCAAACTCGCGAGCTTACACGTAAGATCGTACGATCTTACGTGTCCACCAGATAAAATCGTGTAGGATCGGTGTAGGATCGCATCAGAGGTAGGATCGCAAGTAGGATCGTAAACTCGCACGTAAGATCGTAGGATCGTGTGTCGATACGAGTTTACCAAATTACCAAGTTACTAACTTATTGGCTTACATACTTACTAGCCCATTACTTTTTTTAGGCCTAAAAAAGAACAATACAAGCCCGTTGATCTCAGTAACAAGTATTGACGTTTCATTTCTAGATTTTCTAATCAATAAACCTAATTATCTACTTTCCTCAAATTGAAATTACATGAAACAAATTAGGGTTCTTCTTCTCATGTTCTAATTACCTTAAACAAAAAATTTCTTACCGGTAATTGTTGTTTTTTCTTTTACATTTTCATAGTTTTAACTATTAACCTTTAAGTTATAATTTAGCTTACTTGTAGTGATACTCTATGTAGCACCGAAACGGGAATGGAAAAGGGATACGGGGACGATACGGGAACGGAAAACGGCAAAAATAAAAAATTCAAGATACGGGAACGGCATAGATACGGC
>BQNB010125983.1:0-19674 GCA_026074375.1 Tanacetum coccineum
CATTGGCCTTAACTATAGCTACATTAAGGGCTTCCACTGCTAGGATGAACAAGAAAGGGGATAAAGGGTCTCCTTGACGAAGACCCCATTCTAGTTTAAATTCCTTAGTTGGGGAGCCATTAATGAGTATTGAGGCATAAGCCGAATCAAGGCAAGAGATGATCCACTTTCTCCATTTACTACTAAACCCTACTTGTTCCATGATGGACAGAAGAAATGACCAAGACAAGGAATCGAAAGCCTTTTCAAAATCCACTTTGAAAAACATGATTTTTTTCTTGTACTTTTTTGCCCAAGTAATACTTTTGTCAATCATAAGAGGGCCATCTATGATTTGCCTCCCTTTTATAAAAGCCATTTGAACATCGCCAATAACATTAGGCAAGACCTTACACAGGCGATTCGCAAGAACCTTAGCAATAATTTTATATTGACACCCGATTAGACTTATTGGCCTAAAGTCGGAAACAACCAGGGGGTCTTCAACTTTGGGGACCAGAGTGATGAAAGTTCGAATATGTTTGTTATGTTGCATTATGATCAAACCCTCTAACAAACTATTGAGAATGTTTAAAATACTTTTTTTTAAATGGCATAATTATATTAAGAAAAATGCTACTAGCAAGGCACTAGAAGCAAAGAGTACATATACAATCTAGAAATAAACAAAGCTACACTATCTAGATTCCTCCCAAGGCTTTAACTGCGAGGACTGAAAAAGGGATGAAAAACTCTTGCCAATTACAGAGAACCAAGACAAGAGAAAAATCTACACCCACGGAGGTCGAGCCACCAGTTTTCACTCCGGAGTGTTTTTGATGCAGACCCAAACAAGCCCCAGGGAAAAGATAGATGAAATTACAAAATAACGTACGTAGGGTTTTTCCTCAAAGTAGCCCAGTTAAGGTTAAAGTTACAACGAGAAGAACACCAATTGAAAGAAAGTTGAACCAAGTTATCAAAAAGAAGTTCCCTACACGGATTAGTATCATCAAAAAGCAATTGATTCCTGAAACGCCAAATTAACCACCACTTCACATAGCAAATGCCTTCCAAAATATCCTTCAACCGCTTAGAAAAACGAGAGTTATTTAACCAAAAAAGTCAATCATCATAAAAGGGCTAAATCAATGACCTCAACACTACTACAAAAACAGCTTTTACCCACGGACTTTTCCCACGAAAAAAATCTCGTGTGAAATTTCTCACGGAATACCCACAAATTACACACTAAATTGGTGACAAAATTTCAGTGGGAAATATGTCGCAAATTTCCCACGGATTTTCCACTATTTACACACTAAATTGTTGACCAAGTTTTCGTGTGAAATCCGTGGCAATTTCCCACAAAAATATCGTCTTTATGTTTCTGCCTACTTACACATTCCCACGTTACTTAGTATGCCTATATATGTGTTTTTAGTTTCATATTATATGTGTTTGTTTATTAACGTAACTATTCATGTGAGTATCGCAAGTGTACGTGTTGGTTTAGGTATAACCTTTTGTGTAACAAATCATTATGTATGTATGAATATCTACACGTGTGGGTTCCACATTCTGTTTATGACATTCATTGTATCGATAGATGTTTTGTATGTAAGTATACGAACTTGTATATGCCTGAACGTGTAAGCATATCGTAAAAGTAAAAGAAAACGATTATGTCCGTGGGAAAGTCGTGGGTAATTTCCCACAGATTTTCCACCAAGTTGATAAATCCATGGGAAATACGTGTGTAAATACCCACAGATTTCCCATAAAAATATCGTCTTTACGTTTCTGCCTACTTACACTAGTACAAAAAGTGGATTTGGCTACACCAAAAAAGTGTGACGATATACATATAGTCACACACGTGTTTTCGAATGTGTATGACAAAAGGTCGCGACCGTAGGGTGTTTATGGTCACATTTTTGAGTTAGTGTTCATATCTATTAAAAAATAGTGACCAAAAGTGTTAATAAGTGGTAAACACTGTACATGCACACAAAGCATGTTTTTTTTTGTATATTTAGTCATATACAAATAAGCATAAAGTGGCCAAAAGTGTTAATAAGTGTGACCATATGCTGTTTAAAGTGAAGAAATGTGTATTTTGTGTGACTATTGTTCATCCAATGGCCACATGAATGTTATGTTTGTGTGGCCTTTTGTAATATATAGTCAGACAAAGCATGTTTATTTTGGGTATTTAGTCACATACAATTAAGCATAAAGTGGCCAAAAATGTTAATAAGTGTGACCATATATTGTTTAAAGTGATGAAATGTGTAATTTGTGTGACTAGTGTTCATCCAATGACCACATGAATTTTATGTTTGTGTGACCTTTTGTAATATTTAGTCTCAAAAAGCATGTTTATTTTGGGTATTTAGTCAAATATAATTAAGCATAAAGTGACCAAAAGTGCTAATAAGTGTGAACATATGCTATTTAAAGTGAAGAAATGTGTGTTTTTTGTGACTATTGATCATCCAATGGCCACATGAATTTTATGTTTGTGTGGCCTTTTGGAATATTTAGTCACACAAAGCATGTTAGTTTTTGGTATTTAGTCACATACAATTAAGCATAAAGTGGTCAAAAGTGCTAATAAGTGTGTTCATATGTTGTTTAAAGTGAAGAAATGTGTATTTTGTGTAACTGTTAATCATCTAATGGCCACATGAATTTTAGGTTTGTGTGGCATTTTGTAATATTTAGTCACACAAAGCATGTTTGTTTTGGGTATTTAGTCACATACTATTAAGCATAAAGTGGCCAAAAGTGTTAATAAGTGTGACCATATGCTGTTTAAAGTAAAGAAATATGTATTTTGTGTGACTATTGAACATGTAATGGCCACATGAATTTTACGTTTGTGTGGCCTTTTGTAATATTTAGTCACACAAAGCATGTTTGTTTTGGGTATTTAGTCACATACAATTAAACATAAAGTGGCCAAAATGTTAATAAGTGTGACCATATGCTGTTTAAAGTGAAGAAATGTGTATTTTGTATGACTATTGATCATCCAATGGCCACATGAATTTTATGTTTGTGTGGCCTTTTGTAATAGTTAATTCACACAAGCATGGTTTGTTTTTGGGTATTTTAGTCACATACCAAATAAGCAAAAAGTGCCAAAGTGTTATATAATGTGATCATATGTTGTTAAATGAAGAAATGTGTATATAGTGTGACCTATTGTTCATCCAAGTGTCCACAGTGGAATTTTATGTTTGTGTTCCTTTATGTAATATTTAGTCACACAAAGCATGTTTGTTTTAGGTATTTAATCACACACAATTAAGCATAAAGTGGCCAAAAGTGTTAATAAGTGTGATCATATGCTGTTTAAAGTGAAGAAATGTGTATTTGTGTGACTATTGTTTCATCATATGCCAGATATATTATGTTTGTGTGGCCTTTTGTAAATATTTAGATCACACAAAGCATGTTTTTGGGTATTTATTCCCATACAATTAAGCCAAAGTTACCAAAAAAATAATAATAAGTATAAATCATATGCTGTAAAAGTGAAAAAAGAGTATTCTGTGTGACAATTTATCATCCAATGGCCACATGTAATTTAAGTTTGTGTGGCCCTTTGTAATATTTAGTCCACACAAAGCATGTTTGTTATTGGGTTTTATTCACATACATAAAGCATAAAGTGGCCAAAAGTGTTAATAAATGTGACCAAAGTTGTTTAAAGTGAAGAAATATTGTATTTTGTGTGACTATTGTTCATCCAAAGGCCACATGAATTTTATGTTTGTTTTCCTTTTGTAATATTTAGTCATCACCAAGCTGTTTTATTTTGGGTATTTAAGTCATAAAATTAAGTATAAAGTGGCACAAAAGTGTTAATAAGATGCGGCCATATGAAGTTTATAAAATAAATAGAATGAGAATTTTTGTGTGACTATTGATCATCCAATGGCCACATAAATTTTATGTTTGTGTGGCCTTTTATAATATTTAGTCACACAAAGCATGTTTGTTTTGTGTATTTAGTCACATACAATTAAGCATAGAGTGGCCAAAAGTGTTAATAAGTGTGACCATATGCTGTTTAAAGTAAAGAAATGTGCATTTTGTGTGACTATTGTTCATCTAATGGCCATATGTATTTTATTTTTGTGTAACCTTTTGTAATATTTAGTCACACAAAGCATGTTTGTTTTGGGTATTTAGTCACATACAATTAAGCATAAAGTGGTCAAAAGTGTTAATAAGTGTGACCATATGCTGTTTAAAGTGAAGAAATGTGTATTTTGTGTGACTATTGTTCATCCAATGGCCACATTAATTTTATGTTTGTTTTGCCTTTTGTAATATTTAGTCACACAAAGCATGTTTGTTTTGGGTATTTAGTCACATACAATTAAGCATAAAGTGGCCAAAAGTGTTAATAAGTGTGACCATATGCTGTTTAAAGTGAAGAAATGTGTATTTTGTATGACTATTGTTCATCCAATGGTCACATGAATTTTATGTTTGTGTGGCATTTTGTAATATTTAGTCACACAAAGCATGTTTGTTATGAGTATTTAGTCACATACAATTAAGCATAAAGTGACCAAAATGATATAAGTGTTGACATATGCATTTAAAGTGAAGAAATATGTATTTTGTGTGACTATTGATCATCCAATGGCCACATGATTTTTATGTTTGTGTGACCTTTTATAATATTTAGTCACACAAAGCATGTTTGTTTTGAGTATTTAGTCACATACAATTAAGAATAAAGTGGCCAAAAGTGTTAATAAGTGTGACCATATGCTGTTTAAAGTGAAGAAATGTGTATTTTGTGTGACTATTGTTCATCCAATGGCCACATGAATTTTATGTTTGTGTGGCCTTTTGTAATATTTAGTCACACAAAGCATGGTTTGTTAGGGTATTTAGTCACATACAATTAAGAATAAAGTGCCAAAAGTGTTTAATAAATGAGTTACCAAAATGCTGTTTAAATGTAAGAAATAAGTATTTTGTGTGACTATTGATACATCCAATGTCACTTAACTTTTATGTTTGTGTATGCCTTTGTAATATTTAGTCACACAAAGAATTAAGCAAACAGTGACCAAAAGTGTTAATAAGTGTGACCATATGCATCTTTTAGTCACATTTAAGAAATCAGTATATATCAAAAGAAATTCAAATACAATAAAACTGGAATGTATATAACTTAATCAAATATAAAATTATAATGTCGTACATAATAAAATTCTCAATAATTTAAGGTCTTCTGAAGACTCTTCTTCTTAGCTTGCCTTTGCATTGCATCACTAAAGACGTAAACGTTTTTGCGCTTCGTTTGTAATTTAGGTGCAGTTTTGTTCTCAACATTCATTTGTATGGTACTTCGAGGTGTTGCCTGTAGGAAACAAAAGCTGCGTGTATCAAACACTGAATTAAATATGAAGAATTATATATATGTAGGTTGATAAAACACAGGTATGTACCTTTGGATCGAAAACCACTTGATCCTTTGACCATGCAAAAAAACCACCTACTGCATCCTTAACTGTTTTGAAACCGTTATTTCCTACATCCGGTATGCATGCTGCATCCACTAAAGATGTATCAATTGACACTTTGTAGCAATCCTTTGGGAGTTATTTGTTATGAAGCATATGGTTTTCCATCGTCTTGTATACGCTACCCAAAGCAATAATATTAAATTGCTTGAAAAAAAGGGTGCCCCCCCCCCCACAGTTTGCACTTAATTGCCTAAAAAAATGATTTGTTGCATGTATGTATCAGAATTTAATTAAACAAAAGAATAAATGAACATGTTGAAATACATACTTGTGGTAGTACTAGTAGTGGAGACATATTTTCTTGTGATTGGGAATCTTGACGTGAAGAATCCTTTTGTATTGATCTAGTCATTTCCGACCTCCTCATCAGCGCTGCTATTTATAGGATTAATGTCCACCGGAGACACCTGCAATATAAATTAAGAAATGCATAGACTCATCAGTTTAGGATCAGTGCCTGCTATCTATAGTGTTGGGATTAAAAGTCTTCTTGATGCTGTTTTGATTACTGTTGCTCATGTTTGAAGTTAATGTTGCTTGGTTGATTTAATGCTGCTAGTGAACTTCAAAGAAAAATATGCTAAGTGTTTATTACTGCTAGTACAAATTTAGTACTGCTAGTGAATATATTAGTACTGCTCATGGTTAAGACTGCTCAGAGAAGTTAATGCTGCTGAAGAAGTTAATGCTGCTAGTGTATAAGTTAGTACTGTTTGTTAGTTAGTACTGCTTAGTGTATAAGTTAGTGCTGTTAGTGTTAATTAGAAATGAAATTGTTAACAACATAAAAAATGTCTTACATTTGGTTGTGTCAATTGAGTTGACATTGACTGCAACTGCCCCCATGTGCAGCCAACTGATTCTTCAGTTTAGTAACCATTCTCTTTGTTTGTGACATCTAGTTGGACAAATTCTGGATTAATAGTTCTTTTTCTTGACGTTCGTGTCTCTCATTATCAAGTTGACTTTGAAGTAACAAAATTCTTTCATTAGATGCTTGTCTGCATCGAGGAAGATCAAAATACCTCTTGTATGTAACTCCACTTCCCACTCCTCTTGCATAACCTCCCTTTTCCTTACCTAATACAACTGTCATGGCATCAATGCCATGATCAACCTTCAAGGTTGCTTCTTTGATCTTGTCCTCAGTTTCTTTCTGCACACACAATATGGGAAATAGGTTATTATACGAAAATGAGCATAATAATAAAATTTGCAGTCAAACTTACAAGTTTATCTCCCACTGATCTAATCTCATCATCTGGATATTCTTCGTCTTTATTTACCCTTCCTTTCAACCACAGTGTACCACGCGCGGGTTCTTCATTTGGTTCAATTTCTTTTTTTTCGATCTTATAAACATCAAATACATACACATGTAAGTTAAACCAATATAAACGAAAGTATGATGCTATTAAATGCAAATGTGAAAATGTGTAATCGTACCATTTTCTCTTTCACAGTGCGTATCCACCTCATCCCATTGTATGCTGATAAACAGACTTGGAACGCGCCATTTTAGCTGTAGCTGATTTCACATTGCAACACAAAATCATAAAGCGTTTAGATGTAGTAATGCTGCTAGTATAGAACTAATATATATGGAAACACAAAATTATGAAAGATATATGGACTTAAATAAAAATGACTAATTAAAACCTTGTATTCCTCGGTGGCCGTGTACTTTACAAAATTGACCCATTCTTCGGCTTGTAAAATTTCACTATACTTCGCCGGGACTTCATTTAGTTTAGAAAAGTGAATCTGGAAAGGCAAATGAATGAATTTTCTCAATTTCTTTCTGAAAATTCCTTAGAATTGACCAGATGATTCATTACCAACTTTTTGACTGTCAAGTCAACATTAAAATATTGCTGCAAATATTAACACAATGTTGTTAATTAGTTACACATAATGTAAATGCAGAGATAAACTTATGTAGTACTGGGTTTAAAAATAGTAAAAAGCGTACCGTTGATTTTCATCCCATAGTTAATCTCTTGCTTTCCAGAATCCACCGTCTTCAGATAAGAATCTTCAAAACCTATAAATGCCACGACCATGTATCCTAAAAAACTCGAAAACAATGCTCTGTGTTTTCCTGGTATCCTATTCAGCGCATCAAAGGTTACAATGAGCTTTATTCCATCGGGTTTTCCATATTCCCTGCGAAACTTATATAACCTGGTTATGCCCCTCTTAACTACATTCCCATTTAAATGGTTGTTTTCATCATCCTCCAGCACCTCATCAAAAACTTCCCCCGATTGAATATACCTACATCGACATTTTCATTATCATTATCATATTCAACCAAAGGATCCTTGATCATCAATGTCTTGATTTCCATGATGCTTCAGCATGGGAGGAGGAAAAGAAAAAACAGGAATGTGTAAAAGAAAATAAGTAAACTTGGTAATTAATGGTGTGAAAAGAGTTTTTATTGTTCTGTTTAGGTTGAAACCTGATTTTTTGGAGATAAAATATGGTTAATTATGAAATAAGGAAACCAAAACCGTCCAGAATTAACTTCCTAGGTGATTTTTAAAATTTTGGCTGCAATTTTTTGGCTCCAAAATGATAATTTAAAATTTTAAAATATTGACAACTTGACATTAATCATTTAAATTTGGCTCAAAAGATGTAATTTTTTATCATTAAAAATAATCAGACTTGTGATAATTAACAATTTATTTTTTTTAAATAAAATTTTATGGCAATTAACATATTAAAAAGTGGTAATCTTACATGGTTATACTCATCCATACAGTCAGAACACCAATTGATTCTACCAAAACTCAATCTGTGCAACAATACTTCTGAATAAACCTGCCAAAGTTAATTAGAACAAGTTACTTACCTACATAATACCAGTGCCAAAGTTAATAAGAACAAGTTACTTACCTGCCAAAAACCAGAAACGACATTCCCAACTGCAATTCAGATTAAACACATAGGGGCTTCACATACCAGTGCAAAGGCTACATGGCCAAATATGAGACACGGCCATAATCCACAACAATCTATCACCTATACCTGGGGTAACAAGTTTCTACGGCACACCCATACCCATTCCATCAATCAATTCACTACAGCTAAACAAAAACCATACCCAATAGCACATCCAACAGCCACTACAGAAAGACACAAAGGGGCTTCACATTCAAAGGACAACTGCAATTCAGAATAAACAAAAACCAGAAACGGCATTCAACAACGCAACCTCAAACAACAACTAAGGCTCATCAATGACAGAGCACACAACAATATTCAAACGCACAAAAAAACGCATATACTCATGACTAACGTATTACTAACAGCTTCATAACCAGACATAATCCCATTAACAACAAAAATAATGTACAATAAAACCATAAACATAACATTCCATTCCATTCCATTCAAAGATCTTCCAAAACATACATATATGATCCATAATTAACATCATCATCATAAACCCATAATTAACCTAATCATAAACCCAACTGACAGCATACCCTACCAAAAGACTAAACAACCACAAAACATAAACAAACCAGACAAAAGAAACCCCAACCTGCCCTAATTAACCATCATTGCCTTCAGCCTCCAACATCTCCAAATCAATCTCTTTACCATGAATCTTCTCCTCAGCAACAGCAATCAACCTATTGAAATCAGCCACCTTATCCTGCTCATCACGCCTGTCATCCTGGAGTTCCATCACAAGGTCAAACACTTCCTCATAATCACCAGAAGCTTCCAACTCCGCAATTAATGCGTTCAACTGACTGATAAGATTCGTTGAGGTCCTAATTTCATCACGCATACGAGCAATGAACCGACGATGATCGGTAATTTGTTGCTCAATGAAGATCTTCAGATACTTCAGTGGCGATCTCTCTCCACTGATATCAATCAGGTCATCAATGACCCTTCTGGCAACAATGTTGTTTCTACCACCACGAGCAGCCATTGCTAAAGAAAATAGTATTGGGAGAAATTAAAGTGGTTTAGGAAAAGATAAGTGGTTTGGGAAAAGATTGAGATGGGGATGTATTTATAGCACAATGAAGTATTGGAGAACAGAGTTCCACCATCATTGCACATACAGTATCAACGGCGTCTCGAGAAGTGACGGTCAAGTGGTAGAAAGCTCAATATTAATATTTGATTCCCTACTATACCAAAACTAAACCCGCGCACTCCAAAACCAGAACAAACTAAACCCCTTAACTCATACTTTTTCACAAAAATAAACCCTCCCTTAAACACAATAACTTCTAATACAAAATTTAAAAAATTTAAATTTAAATTAAAAATTTTGAAAATTTTAGAAAATTTAGATATTAAAAATGTTATAAAAAGCTACAAAATTTAAATTAAAACTTCCATAAATTTAATAAAAAATAACAATCAAAATTTAAAAAAAATTCAACCCGGTGATTCCAATTTCATTAAGTATTTTTTTTTATAAATTATACGTTTCACACAGACACTATACGCCGCTACAACCCAATGCATATGACCTAGGGGTGTTCAAACTGAACCCTCACGATTGTTGTAATACTTTTATTGTATAACGAATTTTTAGCTCTTAATGTGAACATTTGTAAAAATCTATGTATGAAAATTGATTAATGATCGTAATCTATAAACGTCGAGTAATATTTTTTGTTAATAAGTTATATATGAATATTTGAATGCAATTATTGTAACGGAATACTTACGTTTTATATGAATTTTAAATTCAATGTCATTTAATTTTACTATAAAGACATTTCATGTACATTGTTTATACGGTTAAACTCGATTGAGCGTCAAAAATGGTTAACCGTGACCCGAACCGCCGGTAACCGCTCACTACGGGTACCCGCACGTCCAGTTACCCACGTAGTACGGTTCGATTTCGGATAGTAAAATTAATTACCTGCCCCGTGACAGATAGCTTAAATCTCCCAACAAACCAAACCGAACCGCCTAGTGAACACCCTTAATATGACCCATATGATGTCAAATACCCATTAATAAATGTGACCAGTGATAACCTAATGCACATAACCCATGAGCCATGTGAATTAGCCATTATCACCGGTCATGCATGGGTTCCAATACACTATAAGCCACTACAACCCAATGTACATGACCCATGACCCATGTTAATTACCCATTGTCGATCACCAGTCATGTATATGCCGATAACATGACACTATAAGCCACTACAACCCAATGCACATGACCCATGACCCATGTTAACTACCCATTGTCGATCACCAGTCATGTATGTGTCATAACATGACACTTTAAGCAACTACAACCCAATGCGTATGACACATATGATGTCAAATACCCATTAATGAATGTGACCAGTGATAACCTAATGCACATGACCCATGACCCATGTGAATTAGCCATTATCACCGGTCATGCATGGGTTCTAATACACTATAAGCCACTACAACCCAATGCACATAACCCATGACCCATGTTAATTACCTATTGTCGATCACCAGTCATGTATATGTCGATAACATGACACTATAAGCCACTACAACCCAATGCACATGACCCATGACCCATGTTAATTACCCATTGTCGATCACCAGTCATGAATGTGTCGTAACATGACACTCTAAGCAACTACAACCCAATGCATATGACCCATATGATGTCAAATACCTATTAATAAATGTGACCAGTGATAACCTAATGCACATGACCTATGAATCATGTGAATTAGCCATTATCACCGGTCATGCATGGGTTCCATTACAATATAAGCCACTACAACCCAATGCACACGGGTTCCATTACACTATAAGCCCACTAAACAACAAAATAGCCAAAAATGGCAATCTGATTACTCACCGATTAATCCCGCCTAGAACGATTACAAGCTACAGGGAGGTCGACCGCCCGATTATCGATTCGCGATTTTTTCAATATTTGCTACTATTTCTTTAAGTAACAAAACTTTTATTCATGACTATTATCGTTGCTAAAGGTATTTTCCCGATTAATCCCGCCTAGAACGATGTACAAGTTACAGGGAGGTCGACCGTCCGGCTATCGATTTGCGAGTTTTTCAACCTTTGCTACTTTTTCTTTAATTTTTTTGTAAACAAGTAACAAAACTTTTATTCACGACTATTATCGTTGCTAAAGGTATTTTCCTGATTAATCCCGCCTAGAACGATGTACAAGCTACAGGGAGGTCGACCGCCCGGCTATCGATTCGTGATTTTTTCAACCTTTGCTACTTTTTCTTTAATTTTTTTTGTAAACAAGTAACAAAACTTTTATTCACGACTATTATCGTTGCTAAAGGTATTTTACTGATTAATCCCGCTTAGAACGATGTACAAGCTACAGGGACGTCGACCGCCCAGCTATCGATTCGCTTTTTCAACCTTTGCTACTAGTGCAATATTTCATAAAATTCCCCCCCAAAAATTTCATGAATCCCATTCCAAATTAATCACACAAACAACTCCTCCTGTCACCGCCACAACTCCCTCTCACCTCACCACAAATCTCGTCATCACCACAGCTCTCATCACGCTACTCTCTCGTCGCTGTTACTCTCCCGTCATAGACCCACCACTCCCGTCACCACTGGTAAGTATTGTTATGTTCATTTTGTACACATCGTTCTAAAAAAATCATGTTTATGATTCTGTAATTGAAAATGTCTTGAGTATGCTGTAATTGAACATTTGTTTTGAGATTTCCTCTTGTAAATTATGTCAATTTCTTGGTAAAATTAGCTAGTTAATTGGTTAAAATATATAAGTAACCTTATTAATTGCAACTAAAAACTGTTCTTAAGTAAATGACAAGTTACCAGACTCTGTTCTTATATTTTGAGTTTATATTGGTTTTTGTTGGCAAATTGAGGTATACTTGCCATTTCTTAATTGATTTCAAGTATATTGTATCACATTGTTTGAGTTGTTGGAAAACCCCCTACTTGAATCCTCCATAACGCCTCACCGGACCCTTAAACTAACGATGAGGTGACCTGCAGGGACTACAACCACAAAGCTCCTGCTCCTAGAAGATTGCTGCTCGGATAAGTGGGACACATTTATAAACATGGATAAGTCTTAGATGGGAACTAATAGGACCAACAAATCTTATGTTGATGGAGTAGCAACGTTTATTGATTATGCAGTACATAACTTACAGAAGATGGGGAACATCAACCTATGAGTTAATAATCGACATCTTTTAATACCATGTCCGTATACCAAATGTTTAAACCACATAGAGCATAAAGTGGAGGAAGTGCAGTTCTATTTATTCAGAAATGGGATTGATCTAAGCTACACAAACTGGACTAGACATGGAGAAAAGGATGAGCCATCAATAAGAGCCCCAGAACCTATTAATGCTACAACAGAGTTTGTTGATGACACGGATTTTGCTTCAGATATTCCAACAGATGGCCCAGCAACAGTAGAAATGGTTAATGCTACAAAAGATAATTTTGATGAGGATGACCTTGTCAAGTTTCAAGAACTATTATTAGACGCAGAGAAACCTCTTTATGAAGGATGTCCCGACTTCACAAAGTTGTCCGCAATAGTTAAACTACTCAACTTGAAGGGTAAGTATAGAGCTTTTGATAAGTTCTTTACTGAATTACTTGGATTGATAAAAAAGATGCTACCTACTGGTAACGAAATGGTGGAAAAAACTTATCAAGCCAAAAAAATTATGAAATTGATGGGATCATGATACAAAAAGATACATGTATGTATCAACAACTGCCTTCTTTACTGGAAGAATGACAAGGATCTGACTGCGTGTCGAACTTGTAGGATATCAAGAAAAAAGGTGGATAATAAGACACAGAAAGTGTACGAAAACATTCGAGCAAAGGTAATGTGGTACTTTCTAATTATACCAAGACTGCAATGACTATTTAAGATACAAAGTATTTCCAAAGATTTAAGATGGCACGCGACACGGAGGATAACAGATGGTGTGTTACATCACCCCGCAGATTCACAGGCATGGCGTACCATAGATGAAAAATTCCTCAAAATTGCTGAAGATCCAAGAAATCTAAGGTTAGGAATATCAGCTGATGGGGTTGATGTCAACACAGGAAATAGGCATCACAGTGTATGGCTAGTTTTAACTGTCATATACAACCTTCCTTCATGGTTGTGTATGAAAAGAAAGTTTATCATGCTTTCGGTATTAATATAGGGATACCCGGGAAATGATATCAATGTTTTTTTAGAACCGTTGGTTGATGATCTATATACCTTATTCAAGACAGGGGTTGATACATATGATGTTTCCACAAAAGATAACTTTAATCAACATGCCGTTGTGTTATGGACAATAAATGATTACCCTGCACTTGGTACATTATGTGGCTGCTCGTACAGTGGATTCAAAGGTTGTGTAGTATGTGGGAAAGATGCAAACCGTGTTAGACTTTCTACCTCATCCAAGCAAAGTTATGTTGGTCACAAACGATATCTACCATATAACCATCCGTTCAGAAAGCAAAAGAAGGCATTTAATTGACAACAAGAATTTCTCCCGACTCCAATTCTAATGACCGGGGAACAAATATACAATGAGGTACAAACTATTAAAAATAAGTGGGGAAAAGGAAAACGAACAAACAATAAGGCATCAGAAAACCAAGAAGATATGAGAGGCAGAGGTGGGAAGATTCAAAAGCAGAAAAGAAACACAACAAAAGAAGAGGGTAGTTCAAGCCAAGTAAACGGACAAAACGATGCGTATTAGAAGAAATACAACATTTGGTATCGAAAACTTAGGTATTGGAGGCATAATTCTGTTCCATATTGTATTGAATTTATGCATGTAGAAAAAAATGTTGCTGAGAGTCTAGTCGGAACTTTGCTACATGTTTCGGGAAAGATGAAAGATGGAGTGAATACTCGATTGGATCTGGCTGAGTTGGGGGTCAAACCAGAGTTGTTTGCTATGCAAGAAGAAGACAAAACAACACTACCTCCAGCAGGTTACACATTGACGAATGCTGAAAAAGACACCTTTTGTGAAACGTTACACAACATCAGGGTACCACAAGGTTATTGTTCAAATTTCTCTAGTTTGGTCAACCTAAAGGATAGAAAGCTCATTGGCCTTAAATCGCATGACTATCACATGCTAATGCAAGAGTTTTTTCCCATTGCAATACGTTCAATCATGCACCCACCCACATGATATGCTGTTATCAGGTTTTGCTTTTTCTTTAAATCGATATGTAGCAAAGAAATCATATTGCAAGAACTTGATAAGATGCAAACAGAACTGGTAGTGACACTGTGCCTACTCGAAAAGTTCTTTCCTCTGTCATTTTTTAATATTATGATACATTTGACTGTGCACCTAACTAGAGAGATAAAATTATGTAGTCCCATATGCTTTTGGTGGATGTATCCCTTCGAAAGATGTATGAAGGTTATTAAAGGACATGTGCGAAACAGAAATAAACCAGAGGGATGCATTGCTGAGGAGACTATTGCGGAAGAAACAATAGAGTTTTTTTTAGCAAATATCATAAATCCATGGAAACTATTGGTATCCCACCTGATAAACATGAAACTAATGAAAATGAGGAAGGAAAGCCATTGTCGGCCGGCAAATCAAGTGAAGTTTCTGCAAAACTCTTTTAGAAGGCACATTTGTATGTAATACGATGCATATAACATCAATGGGTATACCTTTCGTACGAAATGTCATGATGGTAAAGTTTACCAGAACAGTGGGGTTAATGTCGAGGTAATAGATCTGCACATATTTAAAGAAGTTGAAACAACAAGACAAGCATTTTATTATGGGGTTTTACAAGAGCAGTACTAACTAACAAACAGTACTAACTTATTAACTAGCAGTACTAACTAACAAACAGTACTAATATTCACTAGCAGTAGTACCTAAAGGTACTAGTAGCAGTAAACACAGTTAGGCATATTTTCTTGATGTTTATGAAGCAAACACTAAATTCAGCTAAGCAGACATTAACCAAACATGAGCAGCTAAGTAATCAAACAGCTTTAAAGAATACTTTTTAATCCCAACATGTATTACTAACACTGTCTATTTTGTACATAAAATGTTCTGTCTAATTTAATAATCAAATACATTGTTTCAGGTGGACTCAAGCCAAGTTGGAAACAGAATACCCGGGTAACGATTAGCATTTCTGGAGGAATGCACAATAAAAATCTTTTGCTAAGTGGTTACGTCAAAGAGGTAATTTAATCGAATGTTATTATAATAGTTTGTTTGTTGTTCCTTTAATTTGAAGCTATATATTTATTGTAATGAATTTCAGTTAAGAGAGAAGTTAGCGATCTCCAAAGAAAGTGTATCAGACAACTGTAAGGTGGAGTATATATTGTGACCATCACACCATCGTAGTAAAATACGATTGCATATAACATCAATGGTTTACCTTTCGTACAAAATATCATGATGGCAAAGTTTACCAAAACAGTGGGGTTAGTGTTGAGGCAACAGATCTGCACATATCTAAAGAAGTTGCAACTACAAGACAAGCATTTTATTATGGGGTTTTACAAGAGATATGGGTACTAGATTACCGTTTCAGGCAAATTCCTCTTTTCAAATGTGATTGGGTTATGGTGGTGTGAAACACGATAATCTTGGGTATACATTAGTTGACCTGAATAATTTAGGCCACAAGGTTGATCCATTCATATTAGCCTCACAAGCACGACAAGTGTTTTATGTGAAAGACCAGATAGATAAAAAATTGTCTATTGTCTTTAAGACACCTCCCAAGAATTACAAAGATACGTATGACGAAGTCGATGAGGAATTTAGTACCGTCATTCACCAGCGCAATGATAACATATTGCCATGTGTAAATTGACGTGACTTGGGTAATGAATCACGAGATGACTACTATCGAACCGACTATGGAGGTGTTTTTATACAAAAATCCAAGTAAACCATGTCATGCTCAAGTTGTCACACTCTACCTTTATCATATTTCACCCGTGCTTTTAAAGCATATAGACATTTGATTTTTTATACTTGTTTATGGATTTATGTTTGTACTGTGCAGAACCTTTTTAAGCTTTTGTTTTTCTGCAAATACTCTTGTGAAGGATTTCATTTTATCTATTAATTTTTTACTTCCTGTTTGGTTTATATGTTTGTATATGAGGCTTTTAAACCCGGGCGATGCCCTGGATGAGTCATGAAGTTGCTAATAAACTGCTTAATTTTGCTTATTAAACTGCTTATTATCGGCTTTAAAACTGCTTATTAAATCTGCTTATTGTCTGGTTTGTGTGTTATTGCAGTTTGCACATTGCATTTGCAGGCTAAAGTACTTATTAAAACCTTATTAAAAGTGAAACAAGTTGGAAATAAGCAGAGAGAGAAGAAGCCGCAGTTTAATAAGCAGTTTCTATAAGCACTCTTTAAGCTACTAGCCAAAAACAATGAAGCTTAAACATCTATATTACAATGAAAATACATTACATTAACGAATAGGTTACTCTGGCAAGATGGTAACCCGCTTGACTTCCGTTAGGGAGGTCGCGGGTTCGATTCTCGCTGGGGGGTAAAATCCTTTTTTATTTTCTTGTTATGAATATATTGGTTACATCCGATTTCACATTTTGCTCTAAATAATAGCCATATGCTGTTTAAAGGGAAGAAATGCGTATTTTGTGTGACTATTGATCATCCAATAGCCACATTAAGTTTATGTTTGTGTGGCCTTTTGTAATATTTAGTCACACAAAGCATGTTTGTTTTGGGTATTTAGTCACATACAATTAAGCATAAAGTGGTCAAAAGTGTTAATAAGCGTGACCATATGCTCTTTAAAGTGAAGAAATGTGTATTTTGTGTGACTATTGATCATCCAATTGCCACATGAATTTTATGTTTGTGTGGCCTTTTGTAATATTTAGTCACACAAAGAATGTTTGTTTTGGGTATTTAGTCACATACAATTAAGCATAAAGTGGCCAAAAGTGTTAATAAGTGTGACCATATGATGTTTAAAGTGAAGAAATGTGTATTTTGTGTGACTATTGTTCATCCAATGGCCACATGAATTTTATGTTTGTGTGGCCTTTTGTAATATTTAGTCACACAAAGCATGTTTGTTTTGGGTATTTAGTCACATACAATTAAGCATAAAGTGGCCAAAAGTGTTAATAAGTGTGACCATATGCTGTTTAAAGTGAAGAAATGTGTATTTTGTGTGACTATTGTTCATCCAATGGCCACATGAATTTTATGTTTGTGTGGCCTTTTGTAATATTTAGTCACACAAAGAATTAAGCAAACAGTGACCAAAAGTGTTAATAAGTGTGACCATATGCATCTTTTAGTCACATTTAAGAAATCAATATATATGAAAACAAATTCAAATACAATAAAACTGGAATGTATATAACTGAACAAAATATAAAATTGTATTGTCGTACATAATAAAATTCTCAATAATTTAAGGACTTCTGAAGACTCTTCTTCTTAGCTTGCCTTTGCATTTCATCACTAGAGACGTAAATGTTTTTGCGCTTCGTATGTAATTTAGGTGCAGTTTTGTTCTCAGCATTCATTTATATGATACTTGGAGGTGTTGCCTGTAGGAAACAAAAGCCGCGTGTATCAAACACTGAATTAAATATGAAGAATTTTATATATGTAGGTTGATAAAACACAGGTATGTACCTTTGGATCAAAAACCACTTGATCCTTTGGCCATGCAAAAAAACCACCTACTGCATCCTTAATTGTTTTGAAACCATTATGTTGGGAAAATAGATTGTAACAGACTTAATACTGGTAATATAACAGTTAAGTCTGGTAGTTATAGTTAGTTCTGTTAGTATTGAGTTAATACTGGCAGTACTAAGTTAAGTCTGGTAGTACTAAGTTAATGCTGGTAGAGTATAGCAGTACTAGAGTTAGTATTGGTCATAGTTAGTTCTGTTTATAGTTAAGTCTGTTTATCAAACAGAATAGTAATAGTTATCTTAGAGATATCTTAGGAGATATCTTAGGAAAGGATATGTATTATCCTTTGACGTTTGTAAAGCCCATTAGGGTTTTTCCTTGGTGTATAAGAGGAACCCTAAGGCACAAGGTTATGTACATTTTGATTTGAAATATCAATAGAAGCATAGAGCTTAATAGTATTTTAGTATTATCGTCTCTTCTTTACTTTTGTGTTAAGATTCCACATTAACACTTGAGAATTCATAGTCAGTGTCTCTCATATAGTTGATTTGGATTTATCCAAGTTATCTATAGTCTTACAAAGGCTAGTCAGATCCTAAAGTTAGAAGTCTAGGATAAAGATGAGAAGGTTAATACTTGTTGGAGGTGCTATGCACTAACACAACAAATGGTTATCAGTTCACCATGTCTAATCAACATAAGAACTGGCTAGTCCAAGAGCAAACGGCTCTTGGTAAAGACTTCTCAAATCCGTTCTATGGTTGACAACTTGCAAATAAGTTGTATGGTTTTCAACTCACCATATCTGTTTAAGTGAAGAGTTGGCTAGCCCACAAGTTTATGGCTTGTGGTAAATGTTGTGGAAAAACCATAACTAGTCCATAAGATTATGGCTTATGGTAAAGGCAAATTGCAAATCCATATTAGATGGTTGACACTTTACCAAAAAGTGGATGGTATATCAACTCACCAAGTTTCATGTACAAAGAGTTGACATGGTTATCAATCCACCATGGAATTTACCTTTTCTAGGTGCCAAAGGATTGACTAGCCCTGAGCAAACGGCTACAGGTAAAGGCATATCAAATCCGTTTATGGCTGTAATGGTTTGCCAAAAACCATATGGTATTCAACTCACCAATGTTTCATGTACTGAGAGTTGAAATGGTTTTCAGTTAACCATGGACATATACCTTTCTGGTGGCCAAAGGACTGACTACTCCAGAGTGAATGGCTAACTGGTAAAGAGACATCAAATCCATTTAAATTTTTTTCAATGATTCACATCTCACAGGAGTTAACACACCTGGAAGTGATGAGAATAGGCTGAAACTAAATGATTTGATGTACATATTGTCAATGTTGCTGATATAACGGATTGCTGAAGAAGTTTAAAGAATAGTTGACTGCAAGAGTAAAAGTCCTCTGGTGATAA